>JADRCD010174808.1:0-78904 GCA_019843815.1 Montemys delectorum | reverse complement strand
ATAACTCCAAACATATTAACTGTATACTTCAAAATAATACATCACTACTGGTATTTTCCTAAATGAACATAAGTATATAAGGTCTTTTTGTTTGTTTTGTATTTAGTAGAGTTTAAAATCTTGGCTCTTACTGTGGTACAAGTCCAAAATAAGAACAATTTTTAGACATTGGATTTCATTGTAATAAGGCTATACTTCAATGACTCTCACATCATCAAAGGATTTTACCTCCATCGTAGCTAAGCTGAGAGTTGATAGTTCTGCTGCACCAAGAAATGAATTGTAGGCTCGATTTTTGGATATAGACTTCCTGATATGGTCAAAGCTATTTGACTTGAGTGAGTAACTTTATTCTTAGCCCACAGAGAACAGGTTACATTCATTTAAGAAATAGTGTAGGTATTAAGATGGTCTATCCATAAAGTCATTCACCAACTGATTCAGTGAACAATGGTTCTGCTTGCAGGGTGGCACGGACATTGGGTGAGGGTAAGAATTGGGTTCATTAGTTGTGATAATCTGGACAAGCATTCATCTCAAATAAAGAGTAACTTACAAAGTTCTCTTCTTCAAACTTGATATAAGAGTTACAAATGTCAGACAAAGCATTCAGTCTCACTCTTTGTTGTTCTCTTACAAGCAACCTCCCTAATTAATGATCTATGTTTCTTTTGGGTATATAAACACTTTTGAAATATATAAGCTGTTCTGAAAACCATAGTATAGTGTAAAGACATGAAATAAACAATACTACTAATAGAGAGGCTGAGACAGGAGAAGCAAGATTTCAAGAATCTTATGTTGTACACAGCAAGACACTGTCACAAACAAGCTGAAAGTGTATATAGATCGTACAATGTTAGACCTATTTCTCCAATTACCAAATTAGAGAGACAATTGGATGACAATCAACAAATTTCTAATTCCTCATATTATTGGATTTCAATCGATTATAATATGTTGGTAATATTAATTTTCATATTAATATATTAAGAAAAAGTAATTGTCACTTCCTGTTGTTTTTGTTGTAAGAGGTGGAATTAGGTTTGTGTGGATTTGTTGAAAGATTACCTCCTTGCTTCTTCTGGGGTGTAGTTTTGCTTCTTGTGTTGGTGTTTTTCATCTATTATCCTTTGTAGGGCTGGATTTGTGGAAAGATATTGTATAAATTTTGTTTTGTCATGGAATATCTTGTTTTCTCAATCTATGGTAATTGAGAGTTTTGCTGGATATAGTAGCCTGGGCTGGCATTTGTGTTCTTGTAGGGTCTGTATGACATCTGCCCAGGATCTTCTGGCTTTCATAGTCTCTGGTGAGAAGTCTGGTGTAATTCTGATAGGCCTGCTTTTATATGTTACTTGACCTTTTTCCCTTACTGCTTTTAAAATTCTTTCTTTGTTCAGTGCATTTGGTATTTTTATTATTATGTGTCAGGAGGAATTTCTTTTCTGGTCCAGTCTATTTGGGGTTCTGTAGGCCTCTTGTATGTTCATGGGCATCTCTTTTTTTAGGTTAGGGAAGTTTTCTTCTATAATTTTGTTGAAGATATTTGCTGGCCCATTACATTGGGAATCTTCACTCTCTTCTATACCTATTATCCTTAGGTTTGGTCTCATTGAGTCCTGGATTTCCTGGATGTTTTGGTTTAGGAACTTTTTGCTTTTTGCATTTTCTTTGACTGTTTTGTCAATGTTTTCTACGGTGTCTTCTGCCTCTGAGATTCTCTCTTCTATCTCTTGTATTCTGTTGGTGATGTTTGCATCTATGATTCCTGATTTCTTTCCTAGGTTTTGCATGGTCAGAGTTGTCTCTCTTTCTGTTTTCTTTATTGTTTCTATTTCCATTTTTAGATTCTGGATGGTTTTGCTCATTTCTTTCACCTGTTTGATTGTGTTTTTCTGAAGATCTTTAAGGGATTTTTGTGTTTCCTCTTGAAGGGCTTCTAGCTGTTTACCTGTCTTCTCCTGTATTTCTTTGAGGGTGCTAATTATGTCTTTCTTAAAGTCCTGTATCATCACCATGACAAGTGATTTTATATTTGAATCTTGGTTTTCTGGTATAATGGTGTATCCAGGACTTGCTATGGTGGGAGAAGTAGGTTCTGATTATGCCAAGTGACCTTGGTTTGTGTTGTTTATTTTCTTATGCTTGCCCCCGACATCTGGATATCTCTAGTGCTACCTGCCCTTGCTAAATCTGACTGGAGCCTGTCCTTCCTGTGATCCTGGTTATGTCAGAACTCCTCAGAGTCAATCTGTCTTTGTGATCTTGTGATTCTGGGATCCTGTGATCCTGGGCTTGTTAGGTCACCTGGGAGTGGAGCTTCCTCTAGGTGTTGTGGTACTAGCTGCAGAGCTTGTGTCCAAGGTCTACTCTGGACACCAGCCCAGACAGACCGGAAGGAACCCAAGTCACTGGGCTGGTGGAGTTCCTGTGTGCCTGGTCCCACTGGTCCCAGTTACTCCCCAATGGCAACTTTTTTTTAAACTAAAAGAGACCCAATCTTGTAAATTTTTCAGGCATAGTTCCTTATGTACATAAATAGTTTCCTCTTATAATTGATATTATTAAGATTGTAGTAACTTCAGGACATTTTTATTCATAAATCAAATGTGGCTTTTGTTCAGGTTAGAAAATAGAACCCTTGAAGGAGCCACAGAGAAGTCATATAACTTCTAGAACTGACTTAAAAACCTCAAGGGAAAACAGGGTAGCTATTGAGAATAATGTAGAAAGAATTTAATTTCTAATCATGCAGTCCTTTTCAATGAGAAGATTAAGTATTCATTTCTGCACAACCATGCCAAGTACCTAATTATGTGCTTGTACAGCTAGAGCTATTATAGCAAGATGCATCAGCTTAGGAAACGACCCTGAGATGAAAATGTCAGAAACCAATCTGACATCATACAAACATCACTAGTACACACAGCAGGAGACAGGTTTAACTAATGCATCCTTGAATGAGATATAATTGCTTTGTTTTAAGAGTTTGGCTTTAAAATCTAAATAAAATTTTACCTATTGTTTTTCCAAGTAAAATGTAATGAGGGCATTTCTTAAGAAACTCTAGAATCTTTCTTTGTATGTACAGCTCAATTCTTTATAGCATAGCATTATCTTATGTTAACCTGTGGGTTTCAATAAAAATGTAATGCTTATGTATTTTCATCTATGTCCATAACAAATATACAAGAATCTGAAAATACCATTTTGGCCTCCTAAATTACAAGGTGGAAACCCAAAGACTCTAGTATGTGGATGTGTGCTAGTAGATTCCCTTCCAAAATGTACCATCTAGAAAAAGTCACTAAAGGAAAAGATTCACTTACATGTTTGCGTATATTGTAGGATTTCTTAACAGAAGAAACTCATCTAAGATGCTGATGATTGTAAGAAAATGATGGATGGATATGAATTGAGATAAGACAAAAGATTCTCCAAAGGATGAGAGAAACACTTTCAGAAGGACATCTTTAAATTATGCTTGTTAAGACATTGAGTATAGTTTTTAAATGAATATTTTGAATTCAGGTGATTATCATAACCTGAAAGATATGTCAATTCTATTCCTGTTTCACAAATGTGGAATATGTACATTAAGTCAACCACAACCTCACAGCAAAATAATCTATACAAAATTAGAATGTGCTACCCATTAACTTTATAAATCTTACCATCTCAGATATTCCTCAGAACCATTTCCCATCCATATGTGCCCCAACAGGAATATAATAATATTATCTTTGTTAGCATAATTGTTATTTGTTTTGATCTGCAGTGTGGTAAAGTTTTTGGCAAGTATGGCTACCAATTGGGGAAAAATAGTAGCTAATAACTTTTCTTTGTTACATAGAGTTTAGTGTTTCTATAGGATGCTCAAATGGAATTACCCAGTACATCTCTAGAACATATTTGATAATCCTCAGCACTATTGAATTTGGGACTGTGTCATTTCATTTGTATGACTGTTCTTTCCATAGGAGGGAAGTTTATTGTCCTCACTGATCTTGACTCACTATTTTCCAGAAGAAACTTTCTCTACTGTGACAAAATAAGTGGGTGTAGAAAATGCCAAGTGTTCACAGGGATGACCATGTCTTGCCCTGAGAAACATTTAGTGGGGTTTGCTGTCTCAATGGTTGCTGAAGCACTAGAAATAAATGCTGTGGGCAGGCAACAAAACATAGACAGAAATATTCAAGCAGAAGCGCTTCTGACAAAGATGACAAAGAGTGAATGGGGGTGGGGGGTGGGCAGAAACTTCAAAGTGGAAAGTGGCAGAGAGATCACAAAGAAACTGAAACTTTGGGGAGAGGGAGTTTAATAGCCCAATGTGGCACAGGTATAAAGAAAAATGCATTCATTTGGGAAAGCCTGGAGAAATGAACATTTTGAGCACCTACTATGTTTTCTAGAATTAAGGGACAGTGGGCTTGAGTATAGCACGCTGTAATTTGTGTTAGGATATGGTACAGCTTTTAACGTAGTATTTAGCTTTCTGCAAGGTAAGTGCACATGCTTGTAGTCGTTGCTTTTTAATAGAGAAAGCCTAGGCATAGGAAACCTAGTTCATAGGTACCTACTGCAGAGAGAGATGCACCAAAACCATCAAGAAATACATATTACATAATTACTTTGTTATAATGGTTGGGCTTCAATTTCATGTAAAATTTATTAAATTTCCAAAAATAATATCAGTTTAACCCCACAAAGCAGTTACTTCTTTCAGAAAAAAAATAATTTCTTTCATCAAATCTTGCTCTGGGGTTGTATAAGGAGCATAGCATATATATTATATTGCGGCAGTATGAGAGAGGGTGCCTAACATCCTTTATCATTCCGAGAGATATGATAGAAGGTAAGGAAGATGCCTTGCAGGCAGTGTGAACACAGGGTGATAGAAAAATTGTTATTGTCAGCTAAGTATTAGCTGTAAAACATGGCTCAGAGTAATACGGGCATTCATGTCAGGCAAAAAAAAAAAAAAAAAAAGAAGCTGAATTTTGCCCTGGACTACATTTAGGAATTTCTCTCTGTTTTCTTTCCATTAGTACAAAGACTATTACTAAAGTAAGTGTAACAGGTTATTTTTACAAAGTCAGCTTGGTCAAAATATGATACAGTTATTGATTCTACCAATTAAAAGTCAGTGTTGTTGTAAGCATGGATCCAGAGACAGGTTGACTCCTGAACATGAATATTGGCTTACTATATCCATTAGCTGAAAGCCAATTAGCAGATGTTGAATCAGATCTGCAATGACAGGGATCTCAATCAACCATTTATGCTCAATCAGGAACACCTTTTTGAACATACATATGTGTGAAAAGACTCATTTGTCATTGTAATATTTTGTGGCTTTCAGTGACGCTTTTGTATAATACCGTGGTTACAAATTACATACAGTAAGGAGAATGTCAGCCCTCAAACCTCTGTGAGCATTAGAGGCTCTTTAATGATGCAACTGATAGATAGCTGAAAAGCAGAAGAGTTTGAGGACTAAATGATTTTCATTAATGAAAAATAAAAGTCTATGATTTGTAGGAATCTCTGCATATTGGGACCTATGGGAGGATAATTTAAATATGTATAAAGAGGGCAGGAATCTTATTCTTTATGAATTAAGATGCCACTTGGTTACAATTAGCAGAGGAAATGTCTAGAGGAAATGAAATAATAAATTACTTTGTAAACTGTGAGAGTAGATACATCTTTGAAAAATTAACCCCATTTTCATTGAACTTTTTGGCACTTGGTCCTATAGAGATAAGAAAGAAATAGAAACTGAGAAGGGTGGCTTTAGAAGGTACAATGTCAAAATCATAAGAAGCTACACTGATAACGTCTCACCAACATGAATGTCTAAACATAGACTAAACAAAGATTAAAAAAGTAGGCATGCTAAATTGGAAAAGTCCAGCAGGCCTCAGGACTACACAGAGAAAACTATACACTACTAAAGAATTCTGAGAATGAGAGAACTATTCTTCCTCAGGGAAGAATACACAAGTAGGCTATTCAATATCAAATGGTCAGCCTGACAACATACACATAACATTAATAACATTATATAGACTGAGAAAATTGTATTTAGGAATAAGTTAGTATACACACATACATACACAGACACAGACACAGACACAGACACACACACACACACACACACACACACACACACACACACACCGTCAATTAATGAAAACAGAGGACACGAATTTGAAAGAGAAAGGAGAGGTATGTGGGAAGATTTGGAAGGAGGAAAGAAGGAGAAATGATATAGTTATAATCATAAAAAACAAAAATTATCAAAATATTAGGTAAAATGTTAAAGTAATGTATAACACAAAACAGAAAAACTGAAAATTTGTTTAGTATACATATACTTTGAATTACCTTGACAAAAATGGAGAATAATAGAGAAAGCCATACTCAAAATAATATATTAGAAAGTTCATAATGTCAACTTGCTCATTAAGAAGAGAAAGAGAGGAACATTTCTCCCCAGGGATAGTTTCAGGCGCAATTATCTGACAGTCTGAACTGTATACATTGAATATACAGAAAAGTCTAGACAATAATTACTTATATATGTATTTTTAAAATGTCATTTTCTTTTAAAGGTTTATCATATGTTGATGATCTATAAACTCTAGTGTGTAACATTCTGTACTGTGCCTGTGGAAATTCAGGTTTATTTTTAATTTATTCCAGTATTTAATCATAAAATTTTTTTATATATTTTATAGACTTTGATTATTTGTTCTATGAATACAGTTTATTTTCAGAATGACATTTTTTCCCTTCTCCATTTATAAGTCCTTAGTATGTTTGTTACAATATATTTATTGAATGGCTTACTTGTGTAGGAAGAAGAGGGACATCAACAATAGCCAAAATCACAGTCCCATGTGTTAGGGGTGCTGTTAATGAACAATCAGCACCATATAATCCAACAGTAGGAGTGTTGCATGTGCTTGAAGACCTTTAAAGCTAATATTCACTTTGGTGTCCTGATAGAAATTTCTCTTTGAATTACTCTAAAACTCTGCCATGGCCCTTTGAAGGGTGACAAATTCTTGTCAGAGGACTTAAAGCCAGCACTAAAGAAGTGAAATTGAAGAAAAGGAAAATATTACAATGTGTCATGAATCGTGATATGCACTATGCATATATATTTGCTCAGTGGATCATGAAATAGAGCATTTTTATATTATTATTATTACACGTCATTTAGAATGGGTCTGGAAGCAACTGCGAGGGAGACTAACATACTGGCCATGAGGATGGTTTGGTGTAGACAAATGTGGTTTCAAGCATTGACTCTACCACTTGACTGCATAACACTGCTAAGTTTATTCAGTAGGAATAATAAGTTAATCTTATGAAAAGGGTTTAAGTGGCTGGAGGGCCACCTGTCTATAAAATCTGTAGTGTCATACTAGCATATAGCAAGTACCCATGCGAACATTAACCCCACACCTCTTTTTCCCCATGTTATTAAAAAAAAGTATCATGACATCAACATCTGGCACTATTACTATTACTCAAATAAAATTGATAAGAAAAATGGCTGTTAACAATCTCTAATGATTGATGGGAACTTTACAAGGTGAAATCCAAGGATTTCAAGCTATGATTGATAAAACTTGACTTCTCCTATTCAGGTTAGACCCTGGGAATCTGGTTCTTACAAACCCACAGGTTGTGGGAAAACTACTAAAATCTGAGAAACACGGGTTAATAATCAGATGATTAGTCTGCCATGATATTATGAACCCAGCACCAAATACTACAGGCATCATGGAAAACTGGATAATGACAGGGACATGGTCTTGAATTGTGGCTCTAAGTGGTTGGTTTGAAAACAATTCCTTGCTGGCAATTCCACAGCATCAGAAGAATGTCCTTCTTCTCTACTGGCTGATAACTGACATTGTCTAACACAGGACTTGAAACTTCTATATCTGTAAGGACCATGTAAGTAACACAAATAACAGAAAGCTAGGCATCAGTTCTTTTCCTTGAAACTCACCACTCACTTGGGCCACTTTTTCCTCCTCTAAATGTTAACATATTTCAGTAGGAAAACAAAAACACACAAACATGTCCTTTCTCTTTCTGCTCAGATCTGCTCTGTACAACTTAAAGGAATGTAGGCTCTTGGGGCCACAACCGTAAATTTAATTGCCAATACAAATTTGGAATGTGGATATTTTGTGCTAGCATTTGCTTACTATGTGGTCAATTACTTAAATGACATCCAAATGTGTTAGTGGGGCAATGTTTTGAGAGTTAAATACAATAATTATTAAGCCCTATGGAGCCTGTAGACTGCTTTACTTTGAGATCACTGGTCTAAGAAGTTCAATTCTGAAACTGATGAATTTTAATATTTCTCAGCCCCTCTCTCCTGTCGTGAAGAAAACCCAAGACTTCTCCCCATAAGTGTCCTGTTTGAGTTTTAGATAATAGACCAAGAAAATTGACCAAGGTATTTTTGAAGGTAGGCTGATTTTTATAAAGATTAGATGCCTAATGTTTTAATTAGCATTTCATAATTATTGATGTATACTGCCTTACCTTCTTTCAGTAAGAATGTTAGCAATAAATGCATGAAGTTCAGAAGATGGTGACATTTTAAATAGATGTAGACTATTAAAACTGGAGTTAGGAAAATGAGTTTTAGATGACTAAAAAGATAAGTTGTCATTCCTGCACTTCTTGATGACCACATCCAATATAAATGTCCCCACATTCTTTGCCAAATGAAAGTCATTAATTGCTCTGATGGCTATGTCCAGAAGCCTGAAGCTATGTCCAGAAGCCTGAAGCTCTTTCAGGCACAGCAGGAAGCCATCATGATCAATTATATTCTTTCTCTTCCTTAGAGTTGGAATGGCAGATATTTGGTACCACTGCCTTTCCTTATGGTTCAAATGTCCATAACTAATTAATTATTCCTTTCTATGAAATCTGAATGTGTGCTCAGTAGCCTCCTCAACCTAGTGTGGCCACAGGCCAAACCTAAGCAGTATTTTAGTCAGGAGGTGATGCTTCTGTCTCCACCCTGCAGTTCACAGCAGAAAGCTTCCTGACCTGAGGGGAAGGGGCAGCATACCAGTCAGACCATTTTACAATGAGATAAAGCATCACTAAAAATGTTGGATACAGTTTTTTCCTAGTACTGAGCCTAGAACCTCATAACATATAAGTTAATAATAGTCTATCAATATGGCCATCTCCAACCCTTTTAAATTTCTTTATATTTTGAGAAAGGGTCTCATGAACTTGCCCAACCTATATCTGAATGCCTTCTCTATCCCAACTTACTCTACAACTTGACAGTTTTTCTGCCTCAGCCTGCCAAGTAGCTAGGATCATAGATTTGCACCTCCAGACCCAGCTCTATGTTTATTTAAAATCTGAAAATGTTCTGAGGTTGAATATACTTTTATGCATGGTGCATTTTATAGAGTAGCTCTTCAGAAAATATGGAGTTGACCCACAGCATTCTTTGGTGAAGGACTGGGGGCTATTTTTCTTATGCTGTAAACCTTTCAACTCTCATAGTCTAGTCTAATGACCTGATGATGTATTATATATCTGAGATCTTGAGAGGTTAATTTACTTATTCAAACTTATATTTACTTAGAGTGTACCACTCCACATGTGGGATTGGGATGGCAGATGCATGCTGGGTATAGCCCTTCCCTGTTGGCACGGGCCCATCATACAGCTCTATACAGCTGAGACTTGAAATGGTTTCATTGGGTCACCATGAAGGAATCAGCAGGGTCGCAATTCTTCCAGAAATTTTGAAGTAGTGGTTATGGCTTTTTAATAGGTGTTGGTGGCTGCCAGTATTCCTTGACTTATGGCTCCATCTCTCTTGTCTATGCTTTGGATACTAAATTTTCATTTGTGTCTAACCTCCCTCTGACTCACACTTTCTACTGGATAACCTCCAGTCTTGAGGCCCACCATCACATCTACAAAGATCACTGTCCAACATTTACAACTTTTAGATCAGGGTCCAGTTCCTTTGGGGGGTGGTGAGGAGTAGCCCTCAAGGGTCACATTTAAGCCCATTACAGTGGTTGTTAGCATGAATCCTTGGTCCACATGATCTAGGTTCGGCTATGATCAGCACCATGATAGGTTTCTATGCTTTTCATTCCTCGTGCAAAAAAAGTATAAGCATAATAGTTACTGCATAGTGTCTGTGAAGATTAAATGAGGCAATAATGATAAGGTTCCTAGGACAGTTCAGCTTCATTAAAAATTTCTTCTTGGATGCTATCTCTTAGATGCTCTTTGTCTTGCCCTCTCTAGTTACTGTGGCTGTGGAGTGTTTAGAGTCATTGGCATGTCATTAACTCATTTGCCTTTTACCAAGAGGCTAAACTTCAATTAGGATTAAGCTTCTCGCCTTTCAAACTAAGCTTGCTTTGACCAAATGACTCTAGATTTTTTTGTAAACCCTGTACTTGGGAGACATTTGTGTTGCCGTGATGTGTTGCAGGCCATCTTCAACACTTTTGATGGATGCCTGCTCCCACATTAAGCAAACACAGTGGCTCTATTGTGCTTCACAGTTTTTAACTTTTCAGTGATTTCTCAATTCCTTTTAAAAGTGTGACGGCCGGAGGCACTGGATGCACTTTTGATTAAAAATAAATTGTTTCACTGTACTTTCAAAGTGCTTCTTTATCAAATAAAAGAATTCCACGGTCACATTAGACATTAATATTTAACATTTTTTTTAAAAGGAAAAAAATGTACCTGTCCTTCAATGATGACAGAAGGGGCTAATTATCTTGTCACAGTAGAGTAGAATTTATTCTTAAATCACAAAATTTGGCATTTAACAGGATATAAGTGCTGAGAACCAAGCAATTGGGCATATTTGGAGAGAGTTAGATTAATCTTCAGAACTTTGGCCACTTATTAACAATGAAATGTTCCTGGTTTAACATCTCAGCATCTCAAATTTTCCACGTCTTTCTCTCACAGAAACAGATAACCAGATCTGTGATTTTTTTTAAATCATAAACTACTATATTAAGTAACATATTGCTTGTTATTTAAAATGTAAGGAGTATAATAGCTAAGAAAGAGAGTTTTTTTCTTACTTGCCTTCCCTTTCAAAATATTGTAAATTATAAGAAAGAGCCAACCATCAACCAAACCAACTGCTCACAAGTGCTACAAGGATTAGGTAGAAAAGTCAAAAGCTGCCTCCTGTGTCTGTAGCTATAGTCAGCGATAGTCAGTTGTCGGTAGCTGTATGAGGTGATGCAGACTACAGTGTGGAGTCTTCCCTTAAGCTTCATATCCATCAAAACAGACAGGCAAGCAACTTTCCGCATCTTTCCACATCTCCATTTTATTACTGATAGAGGGTAGATGATGATAGGACCTGCCTCTGATGATTCCTGGGTAATAGCAGTGGCTATAACACAGGCACAGAGTAAGATGCATCAATGTTGGTTTCCAAAACAGTACTTTAAGAGGAAAGAGGGAAGCTAATAGATTTTGACTATTTTGTTTTTAACCTTAATTCTTGATAACCTCATTTCCTTATTTAAGAGCTAAAGTTCTTGGCCCTTCCTAAGAACTAACCATGAAAACTCCTACAGCACTACAATTCATACCTGAGGACAGAAGTCAAACCAGCATCCTCAAGCAGGATATCTTTAAGGTACCAAGGTCTGCTCTCCTTCATTGCACCGAGAACATTTAAATTGATGAATCTCAAGGGTGAACACAGGCCCTGAAGTAAAGATTGCCATCATGGCCATTTTTCTTATTTATTGACTATAGGGCATTTATAGGACAAATACATTTGTATTCTTATAGTCTTGCCAAAGGGTCTTTTGGAAAAGAAATATTTTAGAATTAGATTTCCAAATGACACCTATTACAAAGAGGAAGAGAGCAATAGCCACACAAGGCACACTTTTATATTCATACTGCATCTTTAGTTTCAGAAAAAAATGAAAAAGGTATGTCTTAAAGATAAATAATAAGAAAATTGCCAACTTTATGGATGGGGAACCTGACAATCCAAAACTTTAAGGTTGTCTTTGTGAATACAAAAACAATGCAATGCTTGCAGATAATACTTTGGCAATTAAGCATTTAAGCTATAAACTTCCCTTTTCATATGGCACAAAATACACTTTACTGTCAAATTTTAGCCTTGTGGGTAACATACCCTACATAGGGATGGATGGCTTTCCCCAGAAAGTAACTGTATGAGATAGCATTCTATCAGGTACTGGTCTACCTCTAGTATTAGATATGAGTTATAAATGTCCATGATCTTGTGAGACTTCATGAAATTTGAGAGGTTTTGCCATAGACAAATGCACATATATTTGGGTAAATGCATTTGGCCAATGGGCACTAGCTTTTAATCTTATCATATAAACCATAGTGAATTGTTTACAGCTACACTAACTATTGAGATTTAAATAAAACAAAGAATGCTTTGTTAAAACTCCATCCCAATGTCTAAACTATGTAGTTAATCTTTTTGAAATAAAAATATAGACTCTGCCATTTACAACAGGCACTACGGGTTTAATGATTGCCTCAAGAACTAGGTCCAAACCTCAGAAACACACATTAGTGAATATACTATTTATTTTGGTATTGACAAATCTGCTCCGTTCTACCAAGTAATTCAGTAGTAAGTTATTAGGTTCATTGTATGGTCCATGTCATTAAGAATGCCTAGTTAAAGAAATGCATTATTTAGTTAAATTGTTTAATGATATTTTATGCTAAGTATTACAACCAAGTAGGAAATTGAGCAGTAGCATGAAAGACCCTAAGATATGATTTTCATGCACATATAAACCAACCTGTTAACTCATGAGATTAGATGTACCTTTATCAAGAGATACCTTATTAGATATCAAGAGTTATGAACACATAACTATTAATATATTCGTTCCTTTGTGTCAGTGTTGATCCACACATTGTTCCAGGAATATTTTATTATAGATAATTTTATTCATCATTGAGCAATAAAAGAAGTTTGTCTACATGGATCTTAGTTTGTAAGGGGGTCTTGAGAATATAAATGATGAGCATACAATACATGAAGACGTGTATAGTAGAAGTCCCTAAGCACTGGATGAAGCAGCAAATATCAAGGGATGGTGTGGTTTGGAAATTTGTGGGATGCACAGAAGCCATCCCTTTCAGGAGATGCTCTTGAATTTCTTACAGAAGAAGTTGGATTTACTAAATGGACAAACACCAGGATTGTACCATCAATTCATCCCATATCTTCAATTTCATTTCATTATTTGTTATCTTCATTTGTATACCACATCCACATACATGCAAGGAACTAGTTTTAGGCACTGGGATTATGGCACCAATGCCAAAAAGTGGGTGGACTTTAGAGGCTTATATTATTCTAGTGAAGATAATCAACATGAAAAAAAAAAAGTGATAAAGGATCAAAATGCTTTGATGAAAAACATGTGCTTAAAAGAATGATAGGGCTGGGGTCTTGACAGACCCACCTAAGAGGCAATTTCAGTAGACATACAATGGAAAGAAGCAGGGGAGCTGCCAGTAGATAAGAGGAAGATTTGAGAATGGAAAGAAAGACTTGTGTAAAATCTGTCTATAGATGAGGCTATTTCCTTTTTTTTTTTGTTTGTTTGTTTTTTTTTGTTTTTTTTTGTTTGTTTGTTTGTTTGGGTTTTTTTTTTTGTTTTTTTGAGGCAGGGTTTCTCTGTGTAGCCCTGGCTCTCCTGGAACTCACTCTGTAGACCAGGCTGGCCTCGAACTCAGAAATCCGCCTGCCTCTGCCTCCCAAGTACTGGGATTAAAGGCGTGAGCCACCACCGCCGGGCAAGGCTATTTCCTTTCATGAACAAAGAAATGGGTGTAGTTATGTACACCATGCAAAGAGGAGAAATATAAGAAGGCATTGATCCTTCATACTTTAATACTGTAAATAGAAGGGAGCTTGCAAGAATTCATCAGATGGAAAAGATAATCTTGAGAACTTCCACCTAACCAAAACCGAAACCTAAATCTAAAGAAGTTAAAACAAAAGGTCATCATTTCCCTCTCATTTGATCTCAGTGTGTTGGTTAAAGGAGCATAGACTTGGCTCCTGGATTAGCAAGCTTTTCCATACTCCAGCTGAAGGATTTCAGGCAGAACTACTTAGTCTCCTCTTTCAATTTCCTTTACCTATAAGGTCTGGATAATACTCTCATTCATAACAGAGTCCTTGAAATGATCAAACAGTTAATACATGTACTGTGCTTCAGTAGAACCTCCATTAATATTATTGTGATCATTTTACAGACTACGTGTCTGACTAGCCTTCTGAGGCTCGGTAGCACGAGCCTTGAGTGTGATCTTACTTGGGAAGTCCTATAACTATGCACAGAACCCATTCCAAAGACTATGATATGTGTTTTCTTGTATTCTATATTGAAACTCTATACAATACACTATTGAAGTTAATTTTACCTGTCTATGTTTACTTTTGAAAACAGACACTAGAAACTAGAAAGGCTTGTGTAAACTAGAGTTTAGGTGACAAATGTAGCTGGCATCACACTTCTATTAGATACAGCTATTCTAGACAGTATGCTAAATACTGTGGACTCACAAATGTGAGCAAGGTTGATGCAAACTGCCAGTACCCCAAAAGACAGTTTTAATCATATGGATAAGGCCAAGTGAGTGTGGGAGGAAGGATGAAGGGTCACCTTGGCTCTCCTTAATTCTTCCAAGAACTGTCTGATGCCTGTCTGTTGTGTCTGGGAGACTACTGTGACTTACAGGTTATTACATGTGATTCAAGAGGAATCCCAAGGAACTGTCTTGACACTTGCAGGAAGATGGATTATCTATACACTCACAGCCCACTGTCACCCAAGATTTGTAGGAGAGCAGTTACTATGTGGCTCACTCTTTTATCTTCAGGCAAGGGGGAAAATTTTGGTCCCATATTGTGTGAACCAGGAGACAGTTTTAGCCTTCTGCATTGACAACCTAGAGAGGCACAAAAGGGTGAAGGAAGGAGTGATAATTCACTCTCAAAGATTGCTTAGTGTGTGTAAGTCTTAAAACATATGTCTAGAGGCACTGGAACCATAGTTGCTGGTAGCATGAACACCTGCTGTCACTCAGTGATCACGTGATCTGTGCCCAGTCTCTATGCAACATGATTGGCAAATTTTTCTCCTTTAATCTCAAAATAGCCCTATCATTTTCATTTCATGGTTCGTGAAATTAAGGTTCAGAGAGGTTAAGCAACAATGTCTCATTTGTCAGTGATGGAATGGAGATTTGAATATAATACAGCCTGATCTGGAGGCAAATGCTTTTAACTTTGTTCACATTGCTCCCTTCCTCAGACATGACATCGATGAACAGCCACCATCACTACCAGTACAGTAGCTTCTGTAACAGTGAGAATACCAAGCTCTCGTCTTCCCTGGACAGTGCTGCCCAACAGATTCGTTGGATTCTCCTTTCCTGGCTTACACTTTGGGATTTTCAAACTGGCTTTAAACTAGAAGCAAATGGGAACCAAACCCTTTTCTGCTGAAGAAGGATGCTGTGGCATGCCCTTTGGGGCTTTCTCGGGGCTTCCCTTTTTCACTTCACTTTCTCAGGAAAGTGACTGTCCACCCAGGGAGAGCTGGCGGATACCTCTAGTAAAAACTGAGGAGTTTGATCAAGGAAGGTACATTCTTAGTTAATTTCTTGCCAAATGTTTAAATTTCTAATTTTTCTTCTGCTTAGGTTGTGTCACTGAGTAATTTTCTATTATATAGAGCTTAGATGTATGAGTTATTGATGACAAACTCATTACTAGTTTATTAATTATCTTTCTAGCTTTCTGAAAATGGAGCTAAAATGAAAGGATGATGGAGGAGTGTCAGTACAGTCGGGATTGAGTTGCTAATTATGAGCTGGCCATCCATCAAATCTCACCATTCAAAGCACACATTTGGTGTATAGAAGATGAAGAAATCCACAAACACTGTGCGGTGAGGGGGGAGGTCAACTTGGTAAGGGGCACCCTCGACAGAGGGAAAGTGAGGTACTTGCTCTGAAATTCATCATGATCTGTATCTGTTTGAGTAAACAGTCATGAGTGAGATAGGATGCCTTGGCCCCACTGTGTGGGGTTCAGTTAAGAAGCTCTCAGCATACCTCTTCTGAGAATTACCACCAGAGGGAAAAGGTTCCAGGGAAAGGTTGTACTCTGATTATTTGAAAATGTCAAACTCCTTAAAAGCAATGAGTTAGAGAAAGAAGTTTAGAAAATATAGCAAAAACTAGACAGCTTTTAAACACACATATCTAATTTTAAAATAGAAAATAAAGGTTCACGTCTACACCTTTATATATAAAATTGGAAACACAACCCTTTCTTTAAAAAAAAAATCTATGGTCCTTCAAAGATTATTACATAAGAATACATTATGTGTAACTCTGCAGCCTTTAAGAATATCTGTAGATAAATTTGGTATAGGCTGTAGGCTGCACTTTAAATATTTACTGTGCTTGATACTCATGGGTATGTAGAAAAAAAAAACTTACAAGGGTATGTAGCATGAAAACTAACTTATGTCACACTTCTCTTTTTATTGTAGTTCCAAGGCGAATTTTGAAATTAGTTTTAAACTTGTGTGGTGGGTGTGAGGCCATTCTAGCAGTGTCTCAAGCCTGATCCCACCTGTTGGAAGTACTGGCAGTGAAATCCTTTTTCCTTTTTGGACTCTGGGTGAGAAGCTGTTTCAGCCTGGGTTAGAAACTGGTGGAAGTAGGAAGTATTCTTTGACCAGTCAATTTGGAAGAACAGATGCCCATTACTGCCTTTTTCCCAAGGGACATCCCAGCTCCAGGCATTCCTGTGGTATTGCCAGCAGCTCAGTTTCTCCCTATGCCCAATGGTATTGATTCAGTCCTCCACCTAACATCTGTAATGACCTTGGTATTTTGTTCCTAGGAGCAGTTATCAAGAGTTACCCTTTAAGTGTGTCCCACATTGCAGCAACTTAATGGGTAATACACTTAGGACACCATGCAAATTTCTAGCTATAATCAGAGAAGGATATTCATCTTCAGCATTTACACATGCTTCACAGAGAACTCTTCATCAGGAGCTTCTTTTAGACTCATCTACTAGACATATAGTATATCCCAGGCATTGTGCTAAGCCCTGAAGATACAAGGCTATGTAAAATACAATTCTTCACTGAAAGGATCACACTGTGGTGAAACACAAACACCACAGCAAATGAAAACAGACAAAGAACAGGCAAACTGAGCTGGAAATAGGGACACGGCAGGGATAAAAAGCCGTCAAAAGTTTCATCTGTTTTGAATGAAAATTCTCTCTCTTCCTTTCACGTCCACATCTAAACACTCAAAAGAGCCCTCATCCTACCTTTGAATTTATGTAGAATCCTGGTCTCAGCATCGTCTCTGCTTCTTCTATGTCAGCCTCACAAAAGCCCAAGGAGAAGCTACCTAACTTTTATCTTTGCCTTCATTATTATTTCTCACTCACTACTGTGAAGCTAGGCATTCTGTGAATGGAGGTGAGTGGCCTTCTCACTAGTGTGGAGTCTGGGATTCTGTGAATGGAGGTGAGTGGGCTTCTTTCTAGTGTAGAGCCAGTGATTCTGTTAACAGAGATGAGATAGGTTTCTGCCAGGGTCCCAAATCACACTAAACTCCCAATGCCCTAACTTTCCACCCTCGAATTTTTCTCCTGACTCCCAGGCCTTCCCTTTCTCTTGTCATCTGGAAATCTCAAGTTTGTACTAGGTTGCTGCAGTTCTCCCTGCCCCCTTGCTTTCAAGGTCAGCAGGGAATCAGTGTTCAGCTTCACAGCAGATCTCCCCTGACCTTTCTCTCAAGCACAGAATCTTCCCAGCCTGTTTGGTTTATCTACAACACACACAGCACACAGCACGTGTCCCTACCTGCTCATTATTTGCTTTATCTAGAGTTAATCTAGTCTCACCAGATCGCTCCCAAAGTAGAAAACTGTCCAAGGACAGGAAAAAAAAAAAATCTTGATTAGATATTTACTGAGGAAATTAACTTTTAAAAATCACAAAGGTAAATAGGCTGAAACAAGCAGCCATGAATTACAGTTGAAGGGCAAGGAAAGTGAAATAGTTCAAATACAGTGTGACTTGAGATCCTTAGTGGGCAGAGCTGGATGGAGGCTCTGGTGGTGGAGATAGCTGGGAGCTGTTACACACTAAGCTGTATCTCCCTCCCCAATTCAGATGCTGAATCACAACTTTCAGTAGCTTAGAATGTGATGGCATTTGGAAAATGAGGTGATTAATTTAATATAAGGCTGTCTGGATGGGTAACAATCCAACCTGACTTGTGTCTTGTAAGAAAAAGGGATGCTGCCATACAAAGAGACACTAGGAAGGATCCCATGAGCCCTTCAAGGTCTCAGTAAGAAGGCAGCTGTCTGCAAGATGCAGAGAGGCCTCAGGAGAAACCGAGCCTGCTGACAACTTCATCTTGAGCTTCTAGCCTTCAAAAGTACAACAAAGGAAATTTCTGATTTTGAGGCCACCTACTCCCTGGTGTGTTGATACAGAATTTTGGATTTGTGTGTCAAGTCTTTGCTCCTATGAAGTGGGGTAGAAGTGAGAGGGGATGAAGCCTATGTTTTATGAAGACTGCATTGATTACACAGAACACAGACTGGAAGACAGGAAGACTATAGGTACTGGGGAAGCATGGCAGATCTAGATCAAGAGGAAGAGGAGCCAGAGATGAGAATGTGTCACAGGTGACATCAGTCAGTACTGAAGAGATGTTCCAACACATGAGTGGGATATTGACATCTGACACACAATATGATTTAGTAAAAAAGCAATGGTACAAAGAGTTCATCAAGGAAGACATAAATTACAATGGTCACATCATCTGTCAGTGTCAATGTGGAATGTAATGTGACACTACATATTATAGTGTAATCTGTCTTCACACTGCTCTGGAGGAAAGGGCCATATGTTGAGAAGAGCCCTGTGAAGATAAGGGTCCATCCCTCCTGATTAGCACATCATTGAACCCAGGAAGTTCCATAAGGAAATCTCTGCAACTATCTAACACAAAAACATGTTTGTTTGTTTGTTTTTTAACTGATTATCATTGTTTGAGAGGCACATTCCCCATTTCTGTGCTGTCATGTTTTTGAAATTAACATTTTGGGACTGTGTTCCAATGCACTAATAAAGCTTCTACATAAGTATGGAATCTTGGCCTAGGAGAGTTCTAGTTCCCACAAAACATCACTCAACATTATTTTAACAAGCTGGAAGACTCAGTTAAAAAGAAAACAAAAACCAACCAACCAACAAACAAACAAAAATAAAACAGAACAAAAGGCAACACTTGATTCTTCCATAGCCTGATTGCTACCAGATCTAAGATACATTAGAATGTTCTAATGGGATTTCCTCTGGCACTTGGAACAAAACCAACCAACCAAAAACACGAAACGATTTCTGAGGAGCTTTGGTTGAAATGCAGAACCCTGGGTTTGGGTTTTGAGTTAGAACTCTGACTAGAGACTACAGATCTCTAGGCCTTTGTACATTCCCATCAGTTTTGTGCCCAAGAGTGTCCACACGCAGGGACTCACACGCAATGCGCACGTATGCCTTCCGACTCTTCGTAGTGCCTGCTGAACTCCAGGCCACACACTGGCACCAGTAATCTTCAGGCCCAAACAGTTCCTCCACCTGTTGTCGTGAAATCTCAATGCTCACTTCTCTCACAATGAGACCTGACAAGAGAAACAAAGGTTCAAGTCAAGAGAAAGCCTGCACTAATGAAACATAATGCAACCATTCCTCCCTCTGCCCTGGGGATTCCATTCATGCCATTGATCACCATCTAGATATTGCCTCTCACTTATCGATTTCTGAGGGCTCCAGTTACTGTAGTCCACATTTGTATATTCTTTTATTTGCTTTTTCAAGTCTTTAGTATTTATCTGAAGATGAAAATGGAATGGGTCTATAACCCCACCAAATAGCATTTCCTCCTAGTCTAGAATATTTGTTTCTTACCAGGCCATGGTATCATCTTGGCTCTCCTGTTTCCTAAAGATTCTATTTTATTTATATAGGTTGTGGCTAAGATGTCCAGATACTGAAAAGAGATTTTCACAAAAGAGTCTTCATAGTAATTCATACACACACACAAATAAATAAAATAAAAGAACCTAAACCTATAAAATCAATGACAATTTAAAAGTTACCTTAACAGATATGTTTAAAATATAATAGTAAACCATTTTTATTGAAATAAATTATAGCTTCACTTAACCAATAATGTAGGAGTTTGAAAAGGTGTTTTTTTTTTTCTGTAAAGTCATTTAGAAGCTCATGTTTCTCTGTAATTGTAATGTAACTGAGATCCCAGTGATGTATCTTCAGCTACAGTGTTGAAATAATTTCAATTTTTGTATCTTGACTAACAAAAGTTGAACCAAGGCTCTAGGATTACGATTTCAATGATATTTATTTGAGGTACTAAGGCGATTTCAGAGATCCATTCTACAATGTGTCTCTATGCACTATCCAGGAGAGATTAACTGAGTGATATATGTGGGCAACTGCCAGTGCACATACAGATTAAATGGACACATTTCCAGAGTCGAGTGCTCACTGACAACAATAGCAGAACACCCAAGTAGAGCAAGGGAATTTGCTCTGAGCAAGTATGGACACAGTAGGAATGATGGAATGAATCACTTTTGTTTATAAACTTTATATCCACCAATCCAATCATTGTCCATTGATACTTTATCAAATAACAGTTATGTTAAATATACTATATTTTGCACTTTTAGAATTCAAATGAATAAGATAGCGTATTCATCCAACTTTAGTGAATCACAGATACCCTGTGATTATATATGGTTAAAAAGTTTATATTAACAGTGGGATAATATAATTTTTTAGTGTGGAATACTTATGTTTAATTCTACAAAGAAACTGTATAGAGATAAGAGTAAATGACAAGAGTAAATTAAGAAGGAACTCATAAGAACAAGTAACTTTTTTATATTATAATAGAGAGGTATTCAACATATAGGATAGATTAATAAAAAATAATGAGTTTGGGATTCAAAAAAGCCACAGAACACTGGCCACAGAAAGCAGTAGTATGAAATGGAAGTAGAGACAAGAAAGGGTCCAGTTTGACCATTTGGATTCTAATGGTTCTCAAAGTGGGACTACTAGAATGGCTTCCTTGGCATTACTTGAAGGCCTGTGGAAAAAGCATATTCTCAGACCCTCCCCAGACTCAATAAATAGGAAACTTTGGGGTGGGACCAGCTAGTTTTAGGGCTTTAACAAGCCTACTGAGTAATGGAGTTTGCTAAATTGGAGAATTCTTGTACATAATGCTTAATAAATTTGATATCTTTCAGAAAACCATGTATAGTATGTGATGTTTTAAAGTTGATGGCTTAGACAGAGGACTATCAAATATATATTTGAGATAAGCAATATCTATACATTTGTGTGTGTGTGTGTGTGTGTGTGTGTGTGTTTAGAACTTAATAAGCTACAAAGTGTTATATTGTATAAAAATACTTTTATTAGAGGTGACAGGAAAAGGCATGGCTTCTGGAGACCTGGAAAGGAGTAACCCAAATATTTCTCTAACATCTAGATGTGTTCAAATCATATCGGATAAGTCAGAAAAATTTATAGGCACCCAACAGAGATAGGTGCCATCCCATGGAGGAATGAGCAGTATTTTCTACCAAGAATTTATGGAGTTTGAGTCATAAGCCCTTAGATCTCCTGAAACCTCAATTTTAGAGAAGCCCAGGAAAGCATGTTCCACATATCCAGGACAGAACAAGATCCTGAACAGATAACTCTATTGAGGTTTATAATTTAATGCTATTTCAAAGTTTCAAGATTATTTATTCTTTTATATTTATGCAATAGACAGCTTAAAAGGTAATTTCAGGTAAATGGCATAGTCCAACCCTTCACAGGCCAGCTGTGAAAATGACAAAAAAAAATACTCATCAATGTCTAACTAAGACAACAGTCTTCAGAGCAAAACCCATTGCTTTTCTTTATATTTCCTTGGTCCCAGTTTTCCAACTTTGCTTCAGTTTTTCTCATTAATATATAGAAAGCTTTGTCAAATAAGGAAACAGATTTTCCTTTCCTAAGCTCCACCTCCTTTTTCTAAGTACTTTCTAGAATTTAGTGCTTTTGCCTGCTTTCTTGCTAAAACATACCATCTTTATGTGGAAGGCCAGTTACTGGAAATAATACTCTTCCTTTAAAGTTATTGCAGGGAATTTACAGTCACCAACAGTCTGATAAACCAGCAGTGCAGTGCGTAGTTACTTCCAAATATAATGGCTCTTTCTGAAATGCAGAGCAGCAACAAATGGGCTCCGGATATTAAAACCACATACAAATATTTTGTGTCCTGAGATGATAACTTCAGGTTTCCTTCCCCTCCCATTTACTTGAAGTAATTACTGGAAACCTAATTAAATGCTAGTGGAAACTTTACTGGGTCCAGTGTATCCTTAAGACTGAATAGGTACATGAATGTTTCTAGTAACCACAAATGTGAAACCTTTTAAGAAGCCACAGACCAACCCTCCTGCTACAGGAGCTGTGTATAGTATGAATATTCTGAATTATGGGACCCAGGCTTCCTGTGGGCATTGGAGTCCAGCACATGTGAAAGGCTGTCTTCAGTTTCACAGACACCCCATTCAGGAGGCTATGAGCTAATTACAGTTGTGTACAGTTGTTACTTGACCGCATGGCCAACACCCTTTACATTCCAATGTTTGGTCAATGGTAGAATAAGAAAGAATGGTAGCATGAAGTATCTAATTCTTAGAGCTCTGGATCCCCTAAATCTTCATTACTCAGGCTCTCAGCTGCCCAGTTACATACAATTTTTTTTCATTGCTGTAGGTAATTTTACTACCTGTGACATTTTGCTCATCAAACAAGAGCCTAGTGATTTCTATAAAAGTAAATAATATCTTTTCTCTTTGAAAGCAGAATTTCAGATCTTCTTGAAGTCCTGAGATGCAAGAAACAAACCTTCTTGAAATGTGAAATGCCATCAGCATAACTTCCAAGGAAAACTGCTTTGAAGAGGCTTTGGGAAGTTGAAATGGGCTTCAGGTTATTTAGGGGGTTGGGAGAAGGCTAGGGAATTTACACAAATATGAATGAGTAGTTTCCATCACATCCCATAACATCAAAGACTCCCATCACTTTCTTTAATAGTAGCATCTCAGAGATGCAGGCTGTTTGAAGTCTGCAGTCATTAGTGTCTATAATAGGATTCATTGTGGTTTAGGAAGCAGAATGTAAGGAGCTGATTAGCTTGTTATATCAAGAACACTTACAATGAGTATGAATGTGCACTTGGTAATGGGGAGCTTCAAATCGATGAGTGAGCTCCTTGTGAGACCCCACATAAATAACACAATGAAACCTGCATATTATAATATTTGATTGCAAATATATACCATTGATTTTAAAAACTGATGTTCTCTCAGAAACCTGATAGGTAGTCCAATCAAATGACTATATATTAAAAGTTCACTAAAGTCCTGTATTTTGTTAAGTCATATTAGTGAAAAGATGGGCTAAATATAGCCTAAAGTTGTTAATTAATTGTATGAAAGGTCTTCTTTATAAGTCAATTCTTAAAATTTATACAGCAATTTTTCACAATCATCCTGCAGATTTATGGATGTATCAACATACAACATAAAGTAATTAGTAAAAACCAACATATAAATAGAATCAAAGATATAAAGCAAACAATGTATTAAATACAGAAAAGGTCTTTGACAAAAATCCAACATCTCGTTATGATAAAATTCATAGACATTCTAGGGACACATGGGATATATGTCAACATAATAAAGGTAATATACAAAATGTTTATAATCAACATTTTGATAAATGAAGAAACAGTCAAAGCATTTCCACTAAAACTGGGAAGAGTATAAGAGTATTCATTCCATCCACTAATGTTCAATATGATCACTTGAGGTATTCACTACTGTAATAAGACAAAAGAAGGAGAGAAGGGTAATGCAAATAGTAAGGGAAGAAAAGCAGTTTTCTACTTTTCAATATTTGCAGATGATGTCTTTCTATATATAAAATAATCTAAATACTCTACCAGCCCTGACAACTAATAAACACATTCAGCAAAGTAGTAGGATACAAAATTAACACACAAAAATTAGTAGCCTTTCTATATACAAACAGTAAACATACTAGGAAAAAAATCAAAGAAATAATGCCATTCATGGCAGTTCCCACAAAATTAAAGTGTCATTCAGGCACCACTTCCCTATTTGTAGACAGTGTGACTGCCCATGAGCACAACCAATGTATACCAGGACATCTGGTAGCTCAATGTCCTTAGGCAGCAGTGAGATAAAGGAGAGAACAGACTCGATGGAGGCATCTTCAGTGAGACAGCTCATTTTATTCAGGAGAACAAAAGCTATTTAAACCTTTGTGGGGTAAGTAGGGGCTATTGCAGTAAGTGTACAAAGTGTATATCATTGGCCTGAGCCAGGACACTGGTGGTGTCTCATTTGCATAAGGAGGAAATTCCAGGTGATGATGGACATGACCCTTTAAGGAGTTAGGAAGTTTAACCTGGCTACTGGGCTACATGACCTTCTCAGGTGGGCGAAGGTCTTAGGGCACAGGGCTATGTGTACCACATCATGTCATGTAGGCCTTGGGCAAGTGAGGAGCAATACTACTGCTGCTAATCTAAGGGAGATATATTTGGGGTTTGGATATACATTGACCACATAGGCTCCGGGCTTGCTCCCCATGGCTCCCTGGGACCACAAACTTGTTTAGTGAGAACTTTAAGAGAATGTAGAAATAAATTTGATTGACTCTCCAACCAAGTTCTTTTTGGATTTAAAATCTAATCCATGAGATGGGAGCAATCTGTGACACTGCTCCTCTGGTCAAGAACCTGAGACTAGATATAGGGACATAGGAGACTATTGTTATTCTAAAGAAACATAGCAACAAAATGACCCTGAAAAACATTCTTCTGTAACCATAGATCAGTATCTTGCTCAACCATCATTAAAGAAGCTTTCTCTTATGGAAGATGGAAGCAGATATAGTGACCCTTAGCTGGAGAATGGGACCTTGGAGGACTCAGACCTAAATGAGATGTCTCCATCAGTACCCTCCCCATACAGCACATGGAATCCTATGGAAGAAGAGACAGAACAATTTTATGAGCCAGAGGGAATGGAGCACAGGAAAGAAACAAGGCTCATATGAAGTCACACAGACTGAGGCAGCTTGCACAGTGCAAACACAGGTCTGGGGTCCCAGGACTGAGAGAGGAAGTAGAAACAACTCCATACCCCTAACTCAGAACCTATCTTCAATTGGTAATACTTGCAAAGGAAAAATTAGTTTTCTTCAATGGAGTCTTACTAGGCATACAAACCTCTCTTAAAACCATGCGCCATTCCCAGCAGTAGACAGCCAACACAAAATGATATTTTGGGAGATTTTCTTGTCTCATAACAATTTGTCATTTTTTTTAAAGTTTTACTCTATGTGCCTTCTGTCTACGTCTTTAAGTTTTGTGTTTTCATGAAACTTCTGTTTGCAAATGAGTATGCCTCTTCATATATATATATATATATATATATATATATATATATATATATGTATGTATACATATACATATAAATATTTTTTGGTACTTTCTAGGTCTTTGTTTTTCTGTTCATGTGTTTGTTTTTGTTTCATTTATATTCCTCTTTGTTTTGTAATGAGAGAAAGCAAGGAAGGATGTGGACTTGGAAGGTGAGGAGGTAGAGAGCTATACATAAGTAGAGGGAGAGGGACCACAATCAGAATATAATGCATGAAAAAAATCTATTTTCAGTAATAAATTGATTAAATTTAAAAAGTTAAAGAAAATAACATCAGAAGGAAAGATCACTAATGTTCATGGGCTGATGACATTAATGGTATAAAAACATTTTTATTGTACTAATAGTAACCTATAAGTTCAGTAGTTTCAATATTATCATTTTAAAACAATTATTCACCAAAACTGAAAAAAAATAATTTTAAAGTGCACATAAACCACCAAAGACTCAGGATAGCCAAAACAATTGTAAATGATAATAATCTTATAGGAGTTATCAAAATCCCTGACATCGTATTAGATTACAGAAGTGTCATTGAAAACAGCATGGTAACTGACATAGAAAACAAATATATCAATCAACTGAATAGAACTGTGAACCCAGCTCCTCTTACTAGCCAGTCCATTCTTTCCACAGGTATTAGACACTATTTCTTCAGAATTCCAGAATATATTGAAGAACACCTGAGACTTCAAACCTTGTGGACTAAGAGGAAGAATAACTTCTAGTTCCTCTTTTGAGATCACCTTTAACCTCCAAACTTCCTCCAGCAGAAATGTCAGGAGATATGGAAGTCAATAGCTGGGGCTCCTCACATATCAGGGTTCATAAATTCTGCTATGAGTGGACCATTAGCAACTTTTCATTTTGCATGAGGAGAATTCGGAGAAAAATTCAAAGCCCAGTGTTCTCATTAGGGGCCAATGATGAAGTGGCCTGGTGTTTGAGAGTACACCCAAATGGGGTTGATGAAGAAAGCAAAGATTACCTGTCAGTTTACCTGGTGTTGCTCAGCTGTCCAGAGAGCCCAGTTTGGGCAAAGTTCGAGTTCTGGATCATAAATTCCCAAGGAGAGAAATATCAAAGTATGAAGAGCACAAATGCCATTAGCTTTCTGTCAAACCAAGAGTGGGGATTCAGAAAGTTCATCCCTCAAGATTTCCTCCTCTGCCATCAGCAGTGGCTTCTTCCTGAAGACCAGCTCACCCTCTACTGCAAGGTGAGCATAGTAGGAGCTGCCTTTAGCATGCCTGGACAGAACATGACACCTGCAATCAAGGATCTTAGGCACAAATTGTCAGGTGACCTAGGGGGAGCTATGGGAGAATTCCCTGTTCACCTACTGCTCCCTGTTGGTAGCTAGCCATGAATTCAGGGCTCACAAGGCAATCCTAGCAGCTCGATCTCCTGTTTTCAGAGCCATGTTTGAACATGAAATGAAGGAGAGCCTAACAAACCGAGTTGAGATCCATGACCTGGATCCCCAACTCTTCAAGAAGATGATGGGCTTCATCTATACCTGGAAGGCATTACACCTCCACAGTCACTCCATGGCCACTGGTGTGCTGGCAGCTGCTGACAAGTATGACCTTGAGGGCTTGAAGGTCATGTGTGAGGAGGCCCTCTGCAGGAACCTCTCTGTGAAGAATGCTGCACACACTCTCATCCTGGCTGACTTCCACAGCACAAAGAAGCTGAAGACTCAGGCCCTGGATTTCATTGCACTGCTTGCTTCTAAAGTCTGTGAGATCTCAGGGTGGAAGTCAATGTTAACGTCACATCCCTACTTAGTGACTGAAGCATTCCACTCCCTGGCTTCTGCACAGAGTGTGTTCTTGGATCCTTCACTCAAATTCCTAAAGAGATTTTAGCAGCTAAATAGACATAACCAACACCTGTCTTCCAACATCATCAACCAATGACTTCTGGTTAGAGGACAGTATTGCTGGGACATTTACTGTGAATCTGGGGAAATGGAGCATGGTGGCTCAGGATTTCAAACAGCTGTCATAGGTTAAAATGGCAGGCGTGGGAAAGGCAGCAAAGAAGTCTGGGACACTCTACCTGACATCTACCCTGTTGATGTTCTTGTTTGGTTTTTGACTGATGACTTCAAAACTGGGATTCAGTTTAGGTGCTGACCCTAAGCACAGTGCAACAGAGCTTCTACCGAGAAACCTCTATGCATTGGATGAAACAGAACGGATGACCAGGGCCAGAGCAAAGGAGAAATCAAACATGAGTGTTTCCTCATCAGAGAAGAAAATGACAATAAAGACTTTTTTTTTTCTTTTTTTAAGCATGAGTTGGTGGGAACTCAGCTGCAAGAGAAATACTGCTCTCTCAGAACTCTTGTTCAGTTCCAAGCACACACAGGACAGTTTTCAACCACCTGTAACTGGTGATCCAGAGGATCTGAGGCCCTCCTCTGGTCTCCATTTCTACAAGCAGCTCGGTAGACAAAACCTTACCCTAATAAAATATAATACCAATAAAACTTTTAAAATAAAAAAAAAAAAAAAAAAAGAATTGTGAACCCAGGTATAATCTCAGGGCCATACTGCCAGATGATTTTTGACAAAGAAAATCAAAAATGTATGTTGGATAAAAGCCAACTGTCTAACAAATGGTGCGAGTAAATTTGGATAGCTAAATGTAGAAGAACGAAATTAGACAGGCCTCTCATGCACTATAAAACTCAGCTCCAATGGATCAAGGACCTCAACAGAAGACATGATGCTTTGAGTCTGTTAAAGGAGAAGGAAATGTATTTCTATTTATAGGCATAGTAACAGAATATCTGTACAGGACACTAGTATCACCAGCATTTGGAGCAACAACTGAGAAACAGAATTTCACGAGAGGAAAAGGTTTCTTTACAGTAAGAGACATGACAATTCCATTGAGGAGGAAGTCTGCAGAATAGGAAATAATCTTTGACAGCTGTACATTTGGAAGATAGTTAGTACCCAGAACATATAAAGAACTCCCTCAAAAACTAAACACCAAGAAAAGGAATAATCTAATTTGAAATTGGTTAATGAAACTAAACAGAGTCCTCAAAAGAAGAGAAAAAATAAATGATAAATATATTTTAAATGCTCCATCAGAGAAGTGAAAATTAAGCATAGTTGAGATTTCATATTGCCGTAGTCAGAATAGTTGAGACAAAAATAACAGTGCAATGGTTTGTATATGCTTGGCCTAGGAGATGGCACTTTTAGAAGGTGTGATCCTGTTGGAGTAGGTGTGTCACTGTGAGTGTGGGCTTAAGACCCTTACCCTAGCTGCCTGGAACTTAGTTTTCCACTAGCAGCCTTCAGATGAAGATGTAGAACTCTCAGCTCTGCCTGCATCATGGCTGCCTGGATGCTGCCCTGATCCCATCTTGACTGAACTTTGAACCTGTAAGCCAGCCCCAATTAAATGTTGTCCTTTATAAGACTTGCCTTGGTCATGGTGTCTATTCACAGCAGTAAAAGCCTAACTAAGACAAACAGTAAATGTTGGAGTGGATTCAGGGAAAGAATACTTATTCAGTGTTGATGCTAGTGCAATCTCATGTATCCACTGTGGAAATCAGTGTAGAGGTGCCTCAAAAAGCTATAAACATACTATAACACAGTGTAATCCACCTGAACTACTAGAGGATTCTACATCCTGCTACAGAGACACTTACTCATTCCTAGTCATTGTTACTCCATTTGTAACAACCAGGAAACAACCTAGATATCCATCAACTAATAGATGGATAATGAATATAGTACATTTATACAAGGAAACATTGTTCAGGTATAAAGAAAAATGCAGCTATGTAATTCACAGGTAAATGGATGGAAATGGAAATAATCATTCTAGATGAGGTAAACTGTATCTAGAAAGATAAACACTGCTTATTTTCTCTAACATGTGGACGCTAGATTGAATCTTCAGATATATATTTAAACTGTAGAACTCCAGAGTTTAGGAAATCAGTGAAGGGACTTCACATGAAATTGGCGATAGAATGCAGCAGATATATAGGAGAACTGAGAATAATGACGTAGGAAGAATTAGATGAGGTAGAGGAAGAAAGGGCAGTGTAGACAAGAGGGTATGTAGAAAGATAGTTAACGCTAAAGATCTTTAAAAAGAGTTTAAGGTGGAGCTATAATATAACAGGGAGACATTATTTCTCCCAGACACCACAGATTATTGTATGAAAAGTCCAGTACCAGGTATTGATAACTTATTTTTGGGATGTTGACCAGTGGGGTTCTATAGATCTCCCCTAAGAACATGATAGGCCATCACCCATGTTCCTGGCTATCCTCTAGAACTTGATGGTGATACCCTATTGCTGAAGACATTACACACTTGAATCATAAGACAAAGAAATCAAAGTAATACTAACATGGAAACTTCATTCTTACTAGCAATCTTTCATAATAGGATGCTCTATGTGGAGTACTAGGAGGAACATTAATCAATAGTCTTACCCATCTGTGACATCTCTGAGCTACAATAGTATCTGGTTGGCACGATAATGCTCACTGTCATCCATCTGTGTCCATGATGCACTCCAAGTATTTCACTGAATCCAGGAGCAAATAGATTTTGCAGCTACGTGTGCCTGAGCTGCACTTCTCATTCCTTACAATGACTTTATCTTTCCTGTTTCAAAAGGAAGTTCTGAGACATCATATCCTGCAGGCTTACCAATTTAGCTTCCCCTAGCAACCCCTCTAATGGAAACAGGGCTGCAGAACTCTGACAAATCTCATTCCAGGACATTCACAGTTAGGGCACGAGCTGGTGGGAAATGCACAGAGTTGCAGGTAGTGGTGCTCTGCAATGCATTACAATGCTTTATTGAATTAGTGTGGTCTCCTTCTCAGGCCCTAATCCTGTTAGTCTTTACTAATATGATCTGAAATATGAAACATGCCAGCTCTAAATGCCTTAATGTAAATTAAATCACAAAACCCTTGTCATTCTTTAAAAGGGTATCTATGTTAAAATTTGTTAGTTGTTCCAACAGCCTCTACCTTTTAGTGCAATAATGAAACTATGGTAACTTGAAAGGCAGAACTTCACAATCAAGATACTGTTTTATATTAGACAAAGTTATTTGACAATTGTTAAATGATAGCAGGAAAGGTAGACCCTGTAAATATAATTAACTATTTTTTGGGACATTTTCTATGAATTTTAATATAACATTCAATAGAAGTAGACTAAGGCAAATAAAATTACTCATGCAATGTAGAATTGAAACAGTAGTGTGTTAGCATTATTATGACTGTAATTTTTCTAATATTACTTTCCTTGTGATGAAGATGAAGTTAAGAAATATAAACTTAAAAAGATTGAGTCATGAAGAAACAGAAAAATCTGAACAGACCAATGATGAGTAATTGACTCAGTAATAAACTATCTCCCTCTGAAAAAAGCTTAGGGAATGGTGGTTTCATTGTTAAATGATGCCAAATATTAAAAGAACAAAGAGTAGTTCTTTTCAAAATCCTCACAAAATTAAAGATGGAACTCTCTTATATTCCTTTTACCTGACAAGCATTTCCTTAAATGAAAACTAGACAAGGACAGTACAAGAAAAAGAGAAGTCAATGTTTCAGGTGGACATGATGTGAAAGTCCTCCAAATACTAGGGAGCTGAGTTCAATAGGATCACATAGTATTATTTTGTAAAGGTTTATTTCTCACATGGGAGGAAAGCTTATCATGCATAGATCAGTGATTGTGGTATGTGATAGTAACAAAATGAAGGAAAGAATTTTCTAATCATTACAGTATGGAAAAAGTCCTTAAAGTCTCCCATTTAGCCAGGCAGTGGTGGTGCATGACTTTAATCCCAGCACTTGGGATGCAGAGGAAGGTGGATTTCTGAGTTCAAGGCCAGGCTGGTCTGCAGAGTGAGTTCCAGGACAGTCAGGGTCTACACATAGAAACCCTGTCTTGAAAAACTAAAAATAAAAATAAAAAATTAATAAATTCTCAAGTAACAACATTCTTACAGGGAGAGTTGAAAGCATTGACTGTAAAGCCTGGAGCAAGACAGAAACATTCATCTTCACTACTTTCATTTATCATAGTATTGACTGATATTCTCACCAGAATAATCAGGCAAGAAAAAGAAACAAAGGAATTTGAAAGTAGGAAGTTATACTGTCTCACCTTAGAAAATAACATAATCTTGCATATAGAAAATTCTAGATTGTACCAAAAACTAGATTAATTAACAAATTCATTAAAGTTTGAAAGATAGAAAATTAAGACACATACACACATACACACACACACATCAGTGCTGTCCCCATACATTGACATCAACTTAGAAACATGAAGTGAGCAAGCCAATTTACGATGCTCATAAAACAAACAAAAAAGAAAATATTTAGTATGACCTTAAACAGCTCTACCATAAAAACTACAAAAGGCTAATGAAAAAAGATACAAATGAAAGATACCATATACTCATGGATTATACAGATTAATATTGGTAAAGTACCTATATTCCTAAAATAATCTACAGATCCAATGAACTCTTCATCAAAAGAACAATGCTATCTTTTAACAAATGAAGACCACAATCCTGGAATTCATATAGAGCCAAAGAATATACACAAAGAGATCTATGAAGAAATTCAAGAAACTGAAGGCATTAGATTACATACTCTCAAATATACTGCAAAATTGCAGCAATAAAAACAGCACAGTCCTGGCATGAACGGGCACACGAGTCAAGTGGGGCAGGGAGGCAGAAGCAAACTCACACCTTCTTAGTCAATTTGGCTTTCAATAAAGATGTAAAAAAATATACAATGATGAATGAATATTAATGATAATAAAATTAAATTCCTATATAAACAAATATTGAAAACAGGCACTCATACCACCTGTTATGTAGAAACCATATAACTATATCATTTCAAAATGAATTAAAGACTTAAAACTATAACTCAAACCTATAGCATGGCAGAAGGTGGACTGCATTGATCTGGGCAGCACCAGTGTTACAAACACAAGCACAGACATTCATACAACTGGAGCAAAAAGAGGGAACTAGGAATTCATGAAACAAAAAGCTTTCTAATAAGAGCTTAACATCCCAATCATAGAAGGGACTTGACTATTAAGAAAAAGTAATCTGGTTAAAAAAAACACAACAGCAATAAAAAACAATAGCAATAGCAAAAAACTAAGCAAAGGACTTGGACAGACATTTCTTGAAAACAGACATAAGAATACCAATTAGATTAAAATTAACTCAACAGCATAAATAATGATAAATGAAAATCATATTAAGGCATGAGTTATCCCTCATTAGGGATAGAATGGCTATTGTTTACAAAGGATTTAAGATAAGTGTTGACAAGGGCATAATATCAAGCTCTTGACACAATTGGTGGGACTCTACATTAGACGGCCTTTATGAGAAACAGTATGAATGATCATTTAAAAAATCAAAAGAGGAACTAATATGATCCAGAAAGGCCTATGTAATTTTTAAGAGTGTATAGATATTACTGCAGAGATTTCTTTGTTTCTCAGTATGTCTATGAAGGCATTGAAGGTATTTCTCAGAAACTCTGTCATTTAAAAATCTGCAGGAGGATATATATGGAGAGAGACAACTAAAATTAAAGGCCCTATGAAGGATAGTATAAAAATCCAATGCAATGAAGCTGCCATATACCTATATATGCCTATGTCTGTGTGTGTATATATAAATATTATTATATACATACATATATACATATATATGTATGTATATATACATACATATGTATGTATATAATAACTGAAATTGCCAAATAATGGGAGAGACCCAACTGGCCATCTCTTGTCATCAAATGAAGCTTCTAGTGTTAGGATTATATTACATCTATTCATACTTGTAGGTCAAAGGTCAGTTTTTGCCATACAGAAGTTGCTCTCCACAAACTAAGAGCAAGGCTCAGTTGAGGAAGACACCTACATAACTCATTAAAAACTCAGAAGTTGTGCTGATGCTTATATCTAGCCTTCAGTTTTATGTGCTAGTATCTTTGGCACAGGAAGGAACTCTGCATGCTAACAAAAGAGAAATGTAAACACCAACCCAGCCATGAACTCTTTGACAGTGGTGTCCTGACTGTACAATATGCTATTGCAATGATGGCATAAAATTATGGGAGTGACCAACAATATCTGATTTGACTTAATGCCCCTCTCATGAAATAGAACTTATATTCAGCACTGCTTGGCTATTCCAGAAGCTGAGACTAGCAGCCTAGGCATCTATACAAATACCACTGTTCTAGAACAAATGCCAAAATGTAGCAAATGACTCCTAATGACCTACCCTACCAGTGATTCTCAGCCATCCTAATGTTACAACCCTTTAATACAGTTTCTCATTTTGAGGTGACCTACATTCATAAAATTATTTTTTATTGTCAGCTCATACTGTAATTTTGGTGCTGATAAATCTATAAATGGTAATATAAATATCTGATATGCAAACTATCTGACAGGGACCACAATCCACAGGTTGAGAACCAGTGTGCCACACTCAGGGGTCATTGCAACCATGAGTGAAACCTCATCCTGCAGCAGATGAGAACAAATACAGTGGCCCACAGCTAGATATTATTCAGAGAATGAGTGATCTTAGGAAGCTTAGTCCTCAGTGGGGTATCTTCATCAAATCCCTCCTCAGGGCTTAGGAAACCCTGTGAAGAGGAAGCAGAAAGAGTACAAGAGCCACAGAGGAGGAAGGACTACAGGAAATCATGGCCCTCTAAATCTACATCAGAAATGTTTGAAGAAACTCACAGAGACTGAGGCAGCATGGAGAAGGCCTGGATAGTTCTGTTCCAGGTTTGTACTTTTATGGGATTCCTGAGTGTGTGAACAAGTGGGTCACTACCTGGGTTCTTTAACTTCTATTTGTTTGTTTTGTCCAATTTTGATGTGTTAGCTTTTGTTATAGTATATTTATAGTATATGATATTCCCTTAGAAGTCTAGTTTTTTTTTTCTTTACTAATGAGAAACTGAAGTGGAATTGATCTGGATGAAAGAGCAGGTAGAACAAATGTTGAGGACTAGAGAGAGGAATTCATAATCAGGATATACTATGTGACCAAAATATCTATTTTTTTTTTTTGAGACAGGGTTTCTCTGTGTAGCCCTGGCTGCCTTAGGACTCACTCTGTAGACCACACTGGCCTTGAACTCAGAAATCCACCTGCCTCTGCCTCCCAAGTGCTGGGATTAAAGACGTGTGCCACCACCATCTGGCCCCAAAAGATCTATTATTAATAGCAGGAAAAAAATCCACCTTATATGAACTATACCTATTCTCCAATTATTTAAACCATAAAACCAAATAGTTAACATAGGCAGAGAGCTCATCTAACCATGCCTTACATTGTAGCTCTATGTAGTATTGTCTATATTGATCTACTTAATAACAATGAATACACTTTAGAAAATTCTAAAGCCCTTTTATGAAAGATAAGGTAAACTGGACTTAGACTGGCACTGCGGACAATGGAGACATGGAGCATTTGAGGTTATCATTGAAGCATGATTGGGTACGAGGAAATAGGGAGGGATGTAAGAAAATTCAGGAAGAATGGCATGAAGGGGAAGAGCACAGATGATAAAACAAACAGACCCTTAGATGTAGAGGAGCTCACATGGGCTATGGAAAGAAATGACTGTTGAATGAGACAGAAGACAGATTCATGGTGAGCTCTGAGTGGCAGCCCGGGATGTGTGCTGTGTGGAACACGAAAACTGGAAATTGTAAATAGATGAAATGACATTTTCAAAAATGGCTCATGCTTTAGGAAGATTAATCTGCTTACTAGTAATTTGTCATTAAGATAATTTCAATAATTTTCATTTTAATTATTATAAAAAATTGTTTCAGATCTACCCCTCAGGATTAAGTCATTTATCAGAAGTGTTGAGAGCTGGTGGTCTGTTTGTTTGGTGGCCTTCTGAAAACACTGATAAGGGAAACATGCATATGCATCAGGAGTAATAATCATTTGCCCTGCTGGCCTTTCATTCTGCAATTACTCCAAATGACTTGAAATCAAGCAGTAAGAGCAGCTAACCTCGAGTAACAGTGACTTCTAATAGTCCAGACTCCACATGCTGTCTTTGGGGTGGCAGGTTTGTTTCTCTTAAAATAGTATTATTTCTATTTGTAATAAAGCCTTAAAAGAAGAAGCTGTAAAATTTGAGTTTTTAAAATATCAGCTTTCTTGGGACTTTTCTGCAATGGAACATATTCCTATGAAACACACAATGTGGGGATTAATGTAGGTAAGAAAAGTAATTTTGTTCTGTATTTGTACCTGGCTTCTGGTAAATCTTAGAGCTATTAAGGGTTGATTTTTTTTCCAACATAACATGAATTTTTCTGTTTATTTATTTTAATCTCGCTGGGTTGTGAGAAAAAAGATGTCAATACGATTAGAAATAAAGTTTGATACCAGAAATTAAGGGATTTTAAAGATTCCTACTTTCAGCCAAGTCCTCTGGCAATTTACCAATCCCTGGAAGCCTAACTCTTCAAATATAGAGGGGTACTCCTTTGCACGGTGAACATAGAAGGGTACTCCCTTGCACGGTGAATGGAAATGTGCTCACACAGCTTCCTGACTCCTTATGCCCCTATGCAATAACACATGGAAAGGAGGACATTCAGCCACTGCATTGGAATTTCTGAGTAGGCTAGTTCTGAATAATTATGGGTAGAATACACAAATTGTATTTAAAAGAAGTTCTAAGTGAGTGAGTAGAGTGAAGTCTTGTAGAGTTTCCACTTTCCTGCTGTACCATGGTGGAAACAGTCACGAGTTACATGCTGTATCAGGTCTCAAATAATGCCCAGAACATAGAAAAGGCTTGTCAAAAAAGACTGACTAATGAAAAACATTTCCCAAGGATATTATATATGTATACATATATATGACATATGCCATTATATTTTAGAGGTGAGGAATATTTAGTCATCATAGTAGTTACATAACTTCAACCTAGCCAGAAAAAAATGGAAAACAAATCTTATAATTTAAACTGAATATGGCAGACATTTACTCTAAAATTCAGGGAACATAGAGTGATCACACTCTTTAGAGCTTCCATCCTGTTCTGTAATAGCTGAGAAAATCAGATTTAATGTAGTAAAAATATTATTTTCATCCCCCTATTTAAAGAAGTATAATGACACAATTATAACTCACTAAATCCAAGAAGGACAACATCAACCTGAAACAGGAGCTTTAAAATCCTTTTATTTATTTATTTATTTATTTATTTATTTATTTATTTATATTCTTTTGCAGAGAATGAGAGATCGCTATGTGTTCTGCTATTTCCCAAATATCCCTATATTCTGAAATCCTTTTTAATCATTCTAGAGGGAAAGCTAGTTTACTGGAAAAAAAACACCACTAAGTATAATGTGCTTCTTCATTTTTCTTTATTAATAATGTAAACATCTCTCTGTTGTTTTGCTGATCCCACTGCATATATTTTTATCTTTCATATTTAGATTTTGGTCAACAAGTTTTAAGATTAGATAAATAGAGAAGATAATACTGATACAGACTCGTTGGTAAAGCTTATTTTTAATTACTGTATATGAACTGTTTCAGAGTATGCAGTTTGGAAGAGTTATAGCTAAACCTTCTGTTCTTCTATTAACTAAATATATGACTTTGAGGGAAGTCATTTGCCTTATTTAATCTAGTTTTCTTCAAAAGGGTAGTGCAATGTGAATTCTCAAGTTAGTGAGTTGTTACAAAGCTGGGTATGTAAAATTCTTAGTGTAGTAAATACAATGTGAGTTAGCTAATGTGGTTTTAAATTCTAGAATATTTTCATTATTTCCTAAATCATCCCCCTGATTTGAACATCACTAGAAGCCTAACAGCTTCTGTCTGACAAGCTTTACTCTGCTTTGTCCACTGTACTTCACCGAGCCTCTAAGAGAGAAGAATGTTTCACATTTGCTCTCAATGGAATCAACAAAGCAACAACAGTATTCCTTTCACCAATGGTGAGAAATGGCCCAGATGAACTTGAAGGAGATGGGACTTGGATATGAGAAACAATGAGAGGTCCTACTATGCTATAATTGATAAGGCTGCTCTTAGATGACAGGAATGGTTTTAGTTTTAAAGAAATCACAACATTGATATATCATTATTTGTATCACTGTTTTCTATAGCATGAAGTCTTTACAGACAGAACTAAATATAGAAAAAATAGTATTCTACAATAAAAGGAAGAAAGCCTGGCTTTGGGCTCTCACTTGGCTGGTACCACAGATAACCTTGAGCATGGATGGTGCCAGATTTCTCAGTGTTCTCAAACTCTTCCAAACTAAGCTATTACAATAGATGTTGTTTCCAAGTATGCTTCACAGGAGATTCCAGTGGAACATGAGAAATCATGAAGAGAGCTACTTCTACAGGAAGACTATGGAGCAATCTTCCAGTGTCTAACATCTCCCCTTTGATATATTCTACCATATTTTCTAGCTTGTTCTGGTTTGGATGTGGCCACAACGCAAATAGTAAATAGCACAGAAGTGCATGCGTAGTTTTTCTTGCCGAGCCTTTGGAAGAAGATGGTGGGCCTCTACCTTCTGGTATTTCTCCTTCTGCAGTTGGATACAGGATGTGATGTCTGAGATCACCGCTGAGTTCGCAGGCAGAAGGTGCCTAGTTCATGTCAATAGGGAGTGCAACATTACCTCAACAGGTCCCTTACAGAAGGCTGCAGTACAAACACGTGCTCGCTCTATTATGAGTGAACCACTTCATCTTCTGAGGTATCTGAATGTTCATTAAGTTTATGAAGTATAAAGCCTTAAGTAATAAAGACCATAGAAACTTAGCTTATCTATTGCTTAGTACACAGGAGGTTCTCAAAAGGAATGAAGAACATGCAAATCACACAACGCTTTTGGAACTTGATTAGAAACTGAGCTCCAGGTTATTAAACATTTAAGAAAGTATAGTACTTGAGATTCTTGTCAAATAGCTAAAAGTTTAATTTCAATATATTTAAAATATTAAAACATTCAGAAAACTCATATATGTGTATATATACTCTTCAAAACACTAGGCAACATATTCAAACTGTCACTTCTGATATGAATGTTGAACTGTGAGACATTTTGTCATTTTTTTGGTTTACCATTATCATTCTTTTACTGCAAATACCTTTAGATGTTGTTGTAAAAGATAACAAATTTGAGAAAACAGAAGAGAAATACCTGGTGTTGAATAGTGTTTCCAACTTGTAATAGTGTCATGTTACTTCCATTCTAACATCAGAAAGAAAATGGAAATAAAGTGATGGTTTCCCACCCTGACTCCAGTTCCCTGAGATGTTTATATAACTGCATAATATTGACTACTGAATAGGCAGCTTCAGTTACTTGTCTGCTAATATTTCCACACAGTTTGTTCTCTGTCTTTATGTATATGTGTGTGTATGTATGTGTGTGTATGTATGTGTATATGTATATATGTATGCATGCATGTATGTATATATACATACAAATGTATTATCTTCAAAGGATACAATCATATAACAGTGGCTAAACAATTTACAGAGGAAGAACACGAATGCAAACTATTTAGTACATGTAGGCACACTTGCAAGATGTGGAATCATGATTAATGATTCTAACATCAATAAGGATTATAGTGCTTCATGATTCACTGTTCTTAGTAAAGGGAAATTACTGCATAGAAACATTCAGTCTCATTCATATGTACAAATTACTGGAAACACAGCTGGAATTCAGTATAAAGTGGATAAATCACAGTCAGTATGTTTGTGCTTAGATCATTCCTGTGTACATTTATAAGTATATTATTCATCTATAATTTTCTTTTTATCTGCAAGATGGCATATGCATATTTCATATCCAATTATATCCCTCTTTAACTACACTACTGTCAGGTTCTACTTACTTCTGCACCTTTGAATAAATTGGTGGTTAATAAATGTCCTTGAAAATAAATTCAGAGATAAATAATAAGCCTCTGTGTTTAATCATAAGTGTACATCCAGTGTACATGTTTACTCTCAGAATCCTAAGAAAGATACCTTCACTTAGTCTATGTATCCAGAGAATAAAGGAGTAGTAATTATAGATCAGGCTTGTAACAGAGCCTCCTTTATAAATCTGAATATATATGTGACATACAACCAAGGGTTTATGACTGCTTAATATCCTCTACTTCCAAAGAAATGCCAAATGATGATTGGGATCAAAATTTCCATTATGATTGCTCTATGTCATAAATCCAAGGTCTTATGTTGTAGATTCATCCTAATAGTAAACAAATCTATGGGACATTCAGGATTCTAGCCCTCCCATCACCTTCTTTCAAGCACATGTGGAACTTGCTGTTTGTCTCTAGCAAGGTGATATGAGAAGGAGATAAGAAGGAAAGCAGAGTTGAAACTACAGATAATACGCAAAGAAACATGTGTGTCCCGTGAAATATACATGCTCCATGAAATACACAGATAAGACTGAGATTGGAGTGTGGTCAGAATGGAGCTATTGAAATGGCAATATAAACACTACTATCTCCTTGATAATTTTCATATGCCCATTAGATTCTACAATTTTGTAACTAAAATTCATATCCCTCGATCTATCTTATAAGTGCCACTTCATTCTCTCTTGAAGTTTCCTGCTACTCAGAAGGGTTTCAGGTTTGTTATGAAAATCTCTCATGTAGGTGAACTCCTAGCAATCCCTTGAAGCATCATCTCTATTAAGAAAAAGGGACCTGGGTTCCAATAATGGTGGAGGATCCCTACTATTTCAAATGTCCTTTATGAAGGCTTACTGGTTAAAAGATAAACCATAAGGCAACATTTTTTTAAAAGCTGAAGTAAAGTTGAGAAGGTGAAAGGGGCCACACGAAGTCCTGCCAAAGGTTCGTGTTTTACATAAAGCTACAGTTGGGACTTCAAAGAGGAAATCTCTGTACTTTTTATTTCTGGTTCAGAGGATTTACATGCTCTTTCTAATGATCTGGGCCTTCAGCTCTTAGTAATGTATCCCAGTCCCCAGCTTAGTGCTCATGCAAAATTGAAACACTTTGGAGACAGTTTAGTGGCTACAGATGAATCTCAATGTGCAGGAAAAGGCATAATGGCTATTTAGCACTTGCTAGGAGAAGCTGAGGAAATCAGGGGGAAAAATCTATTGAACTTGAGCCATCAGGGAAGCCAGCCGAGAGAGGCTACATTCACAATGTGTTTGCATTCCCACTGTGTCGCTAGCCAAGCGAAAAGGTATGTGTGTGTGTGTGTATACATGTGTGTGTATGCACATGTGTGCATGTATGCATGCGTGTGTGTGCATGTGTATGTGCAAACCTGTGCAAGTTTCGCATGTGTATGGGTACATAGACAGGACATTAGGGAGTAAAGACTACTCTTTGCACTGGCATTTTGATTTGGCTTTGGCAAGTACATGGGGAAATTGTGATCATGAGAGTTGTTAGGCCTTGGTGAGATCAGGACTGGTGCAGGGCAGGGTTGGCACAGATGCCTTGGGCATGAGGAAAATGAGGTTTAAGTAGGGCCAGAATGAACAACTCCTTTCCTGTCTCTGGCTCAGAGTATAGCATGGCAGATCATAGGAGCTTAGGGAAGCTGATAGCAAATACGAGAAGACATTTGCCATCTGTTACAGCTGTACTTAAATATAGGCAGCAAAGCAGGAGAGCAAGGCAGCCAGGTACTTTTGCTTTGATGCTCCACCACTCCTCCTTACTGTGACCTTTGTTTGAGATATACTTGTTAACTTTATCATTGCTCACGCAATGCTTTTCCATCAATAATGTCTTTTATTTGCTGGTTTTCAAGCTGGGTTGCATGCCTGTTGAAATAGGGAATTTGAGACAAATAGGCAAACACACAAACAGCAGATAGAGGAAAATATCTACTCTGTTCCCAATAAAATAATAATCATGCTAAATGGTATACCCCCAAATTCCTCAAGCATCTGTGAATGCAATATGAAATATTATTTGGCATGTGGCCCTTAGAAAAGTCACAATAGAAGAATACTGTAACCATCCTGGATTGGCTAGGTGAGCACCAAAGTCAACAGCAAGTTTCCTTATAGAAGACCCACAGAGGACAGCCACAAGGGAGAAGGTGGCATAAAGACTGAATCTGAGGCTACACTGATGTGGCCACATGCTCAGAGATTCTGAGCAACTACTAAAGGATGCTTATTCCTCCTGACTCCTTGAGGGAAGAAGTATGGCTCTGTTCGATTTCAGACTTCTGGTATATGAGAAAGAGAAACTTCAGTTGTTTGAAGTCACCACATCTGTGCTAATTTATGACAGTGGGCCTATTAGACAACTACAGTAACTGGAAGCATGCCCTGTCTGTCTTCATATACAGAGTGGCCAAGGGCGTCTGACAGAGAAGAAAGCGAGGGCAAGGTGTCTGCCAGGAAGTGGTTTTTCTGGTTTCACAAATGCCCCCAGAAATGGGTGTGGAGAGGCAGCTTCTTCTTTTTTAATATAATTCCACACACAGCACACCATTGTGAAGGGCCATCCAGGTTGTAGCTATGAAAAGAGGCATAGTGTTCATTCCCCGCCATCCCTAGTCTTCCCTGCTCAGCACATGCTCCTGGGTTTTTCCACACAGATTTTAATTCACTTCAGATTGAGAGCCTCCACGTTCTTAAGAAAGCATCTTGTTGTCCCTCTGCCTTCACAGTTTAATAGGTAGAGACAAGGGTTGCAAGACTGAGGAAAGCAGACACTCTCTACCTCATCACTCTATGAAATGTTACACAGTTTCCCGAATGGGAAAATTGGATGGCAGAGAAACTCTAGCAAATGTTAGAACCTGTCTTTTCCGTCTGGTTACTCTCTTCTATTTTGACCTTTTTTTTTTTTTTTTTTTTTTTTTTCTTTCCTCTCCATGATAATAGGATCTTGGTTATTTCTCTACTTTTAGTTCCAAGACAAGTTCCCAGTTCATTCATGGTTTTGAACAGACTATCTACATGCACACTGTTTACACAATACTCTTTATAACACAATGTTTCTTGCTAAATGGTTTTCAAGGTGGGTTGCATGGCTGTGGCAATAGAGAATTTGAGATAAATAGGCAGCGACACAGATGACAGATATAGAAAAGTGGCTACTGTGTCCCCAATAAAATAATTACCACAAGTATGAGGGTTTGTGGCTGCTCTTACTGCATCTTCTTCTATCGTGTTCAGTTGATATCCTCTGGAGGCCTGCTCTTTTTTTATGGGAAAGGGAGGAGGAGTCAACTTTTGGCAGAGAGGAGTTGGGGGGAACTGCCAGGAGTGGAGGGAGTAGAGGCTATAGTGGACATGTATTGTATGAGAGAAGAATACATACATACATACATACATACATACATACTCATTAGGAGATGGGACAAGACATAGATGTCTGAACACGTGCTCCCTGGTGGTTGTCAAGTGCAATGAGGGCTAATAACACTGTTTTAATAGTTTCCTTCTGCTCTTTCCTTTACTTTTTGGGAAATTTCTTCCAGAACAGACTTTTATAATCAGGTTAAACCTTTAATGAAATTAGGCATGAATATAAGACATTTTTCTTAATATGAATTGTGTGTGTGTGTGTGCGTGTGTGTGTGTGTGTGTGTGTGTGTGTGTGTGTGTGTGTGTGTGTTTGGTTGGTAGATATTATGTTTCCTACAGGCTGTGCCTGCTTTTTGTGCCAAAAACACAGATATTTGGCAAAGTTTTGCTATTGTGTTATACATGCTGGCTTTGTATTTCCAAACGTGCTTTGTAGAGGATCTGGCAAGAGTGGCTATTTGAACAGGCATGAGGAGAGAGATCTGGGACTAGCTGGCTAAGTGATGGCTGAAGATCGCTGGAAAGTTAGGGCAAAGACCAGGATATGATCTAGTCAAGTCATTTCTCCTTCTGTTAGCATTAGCCACTGAGGGTGGAATTTTCTAGGAGAATAGAGAACAACTGTTCTCTATTCCTTCTTTAGAGGGTCCAGAATATCTTAGATAAGGAGAAAGAGAAACTATATCAAGATTTTGAACAAACCGTTGGGAAAATTCTGGGCACTAAGAATTAATAACAGAAACATGGATGAATGAAAATAATTTACCTCTTCAAAGAATGAAGAACAGCAGTGTGAGCCATAGTCTTATTATCATCTTTTTGTTTATATGTAGTAAATAGGTTCAGACAATTAAAGGATTGTATATGTATATCCTTTATATGTATAAAGGATTACATATATGTGTGTGTGTGTGTGTGTGTGTGTGTGTGTGTGTGTAAGTACATAATATGTGCGTATGTGTATATGGTCAGGTATGTTTGTTAGAGAACAATCTCATGTTTTGTTCCTTAGATACCATCTACCTAGTTTTTAACTCTATCACCACCCCAAGCCTTTGCAATAAGGCTGTGGCTGGCTGGTCGAGGAGTCACAGTGATCAACCCATCTCTGCCACCCCATTGCTGGGATTAAAGGCACACACTACCATACTTGGCTTTGTTTTACCTGGTTTGGTCCTTGAACTCTATCTTCAGGCTTGTGTGGTAAACAATTCACAGATTAGGTCTTCTCACTACTTTGCCTCCCCTCCCCACCCCCAGGAAAGAGGATTATGTTTGCAGATAAGATTCTGTGAGCTTCTGTAAGATGAGTTTCTTTTTAAGTAGTTACTTCTTCTGTAAGTGCCTTAAACAAGAGGCTTTATCTGTTTCATGTTCTTTCCCATCAATATAAAGTACAAGAGACCTTCCTTAAACTCCCATTTCACCTGAAGGTTAGATTGAAAAAAAAAAAAAAGAACCGCATGTTCTGACAATACTGTTATTCTACTTTGAAGTGGGCATTTTTTAAACTGGAAGGCACAGCGGATGCACGGTTACTGGGCAAATGGCACCATTGCCATAGCAACACAGTCACTAATGTTGTTCTCAAAAGCCCTTCTTGGATATCAAGTAACCTAGATGAAGAATGTCCTTGGATACCTGCTTCTTATTGTAGCCCTTGGGTGGGCATGAGGGGTGAGATTTACTTTCTATTCTGGATTTGTGAACACACATACACATAGACACATTATGCATATATATAAAAATGCAAGTACATATTGGTGTACATGCATATTTTAGATTGTATTAGTCAATGCTTTTGTCTTAGGGGAAAGAGGAAAAGTGGATGTTTTCCAGTTTTTTCTTAATGCTAATGTGAAATGTTTTTCATGTACTAAAAATGCTCATTATACACAATTTTAGAAAATCTTTTATTTTCTCTAATACAACACAGCTTGTTAAAATTGCACGGAAACATACCATGTTTTCTTACCTTAACAAATAATGTTGTCATCATATTTGTTCAATAAATGCATGATATTAACATTTTCTATGCAGTATAAAATTTAGACAATAGAAATATTACAGTTCTGCAAATGTTCTATAGTCAGGGTTTGTCAGGATATATGCAGAGTTTATAATATTGAAAATTTCAAAATGATATTTGAAATCAGAAATGGAAACAGTGAACAGAAATAATTGAAGCATGTAATCTAAAAAGAATGTCAAGCACTCACTTTTGTTTGTAAGTTTGGAAAACAATAGATGCACAGGCCAGGTTTGTGCACAGTGTAGGAGTTCAAGTCATCTGCCTGGTAGGACCCATCTTTGTGATAAATTACAAGTAGAAATCAGCAACCAAAACTCCAGTTCTGGAACTTGGCTGAAATCTATTTTTGTGGTTGCAGTTCAGATTTTGTCAGCCATGTTAACTCATGTGTTAAAGACTGATTTCAATGAATGTGAAATAAATATCAATCAACTGGAAACAGTAATAAGCCAGGAGTAAGTAGAAGTGCCTAAATCAGGGTAACCGGTTTTCTGTTATGACAATCTGGCAACTACTCTCTTGTGAAGTTATCAGATTGACTCTGTGGGCAAACATTCTTGTACTACATGGATCTTTATCAATTTTCTATTTTGATTTACACAGGCCTGGGGCTAGCTTCATCATGCAGTGAAAAATAAAACTGTTAGTTTTTGTTACTCAAATGAATACCTCCGAGAAGGAAATCAAGTGAATAATAGACTTATTTTTGAAGACCATCTCCATTGGAAGACAGCTATGTTATACATAGTTGTCTCTGTGCTTGCAGAGGCAATATAGCCATGATTCAAATTTAAAAAGTTGTAGTATGGGTTCAAATACACTTTCCAAATTTTAAGTATCATGTTACAGAAAGTTAAATAAAACCCACACTGCTTCTTTTAAAAATGTTTGCTCTGGAGAAGGGGAAGGGGATATAGAGAGAAGGATTGTGGGAGGAGGTGACTGGGAGAAGGGCAATGAGTGTGATATAAAGTCAATAAGTAAAAACTACATAAATTTTTAAAATGTTCACTCTATTAATGAGAGCTGAGCTTAAGATGATTATGAAACACATCATCTACCATGATGTACAAAATAAGTCTTCTTACAGAAGATTGAGCTGATTAATATATTCATCGAATCACCTTTTCATGAAAAAGTATGGATACGTCCACCATCAGAACATACACAGAATTTTAGTTACCTAAATTTAGCTTAGCGAGTAACTCTAATATCCCCAAGCAAATGTTTATTGATCATTTCTTCTTTTGGTGTCTTATGCTTCTATCATTGAAAATCAACATTTTGCAAGTAGTAAGCCAATACATGTCATTCTATTGTAGAGCTTAAAAGACATATGATAGATAAAGAGACAGAGAGATAATAAAAATATACAGATCTTATACAAATATGATTTATGGTAAATTATGTTTTTTTATATCAAAGTGGTTGAATATTGATTCTTTCTCATATGTTAAGGTTGTATTCCTACAGTTAACATACAGGAGCAAATGAAATTGGAATAAATATAAGCAAGAGATATGAAGACATATTAGTTTCACTTTTATGGAAATATTCATTTATAGTACTCCCTGACTAAGCCTCTTTAAGAACAAGAAGGATTTTGATAGAATCAGGAGGCAGGAAACCATTATTTGAAAAATAATTTGAAAAATAATTCCTTCAACATATATTTATTAAGCCAAGTATCCAGCATCAAGTAACCATGGAGCTGGAACAGTCAAAATCACAGATAATACTTTTATTTTTTTGTTTATTTATTTCTATGAGTACACTGTAGCTGTCTTCAGATACCCCAGAAGAGGGCATCAGATCCCATTACAGATGGTATGAGCCGCTATGTGGTGCTGGGAATTGAACTCAGAACCTCTGGAAGAGCAGTCAGTGCTCTTATCCACTGAGCCATCTCTCCAGCCCCAGATACAACTTTTCATTTCAGGGAGCATGTTCTTCAAACTGAAGAGAAAGCTATAAACTACAGAAGTGTATATGACAAATATCTCCCTCAAGTATTAAAAATTACTAAGGGAAGAGTATGTCACCAGACTTCCATGTGACATAGTAAGTCTGTGATGTCAAGATAATAGAAAACCAGCTTACATTTAATTTAATGTCAATGATCATGCTAAAAATTCCTAAGTTAAAATAAATGACTACCATACGTCTATTAAGTTGAAAATCCTATGATTCTAAGAAGTAGAATTACCATGTTTCACATGTGGAGATTAGTATGATATGGTCTACACAGACCACCTTTTACTCATGTTCCTCTAAAAGTATATATAGATACCCGGCTTCCTAGGTAAATGGTTGAGATGGGAAAGAGAGCTTTTAGGGGGTTTTATGTCAGCTGTGTGACTCTCAGACTTCTTTCCTTATAAGTGAGTTTGGTTAGGTATTCCATGTGAGGAAAGAAGGCACTCAACAGACAACCACTATTCATATACCTTCCTAGTTTTCAGATCTGAGAAATAACTTTCTATTTTTATAATCTACTTGACTATAGTATTTTGTTATAGTAGCTCAAGCAGACTGAGATAACTATATTGTCCCCTAAAGAGGAATATACTTATTATGATATTTTAAAAAAATGGTCAACTGCATTTATTTATTTATTTACAAAATATCATGTATGAAGGTAATTCAATGAATACATACATATACATTTATATGTATATACACATATATGCTTATATATGTATATATGCATATACACATATACACATAATATATATATATACACATACATTAAGCTGGCCTAGGTGTGGTAGAAAGAATCTATTAGGATAACACTAGGGAATTTTGTGAGGAACTGATTGAATAGAAAACTAGAAAGTATCTTCAGGAGTACATGGTCTATGTTATGGATGAAGGAAAAACATTCTAGATATTAGTTTTTGTTTAAATTTTTAGTTATTAGTATGAATGTGTATGTTTTTATGTATGTGGATTAACTTAGGTGTACATGATATGTGTAAGGAAGCACATATGCCAAAAAGAATACTTGGAGTTCAAAGACAACCTTATAGGTCACTTCTCTCTACACTTCTTTAGAAGGTCTCCAAAGATAGACTGCACATCATTAGATTTTCATGGCAAAAGCCTTTACTTTTACAAAGAGTAATCACTTGATACTATGCTTTAGGCTTATAATGACCTGGAGATTAGACTGTTACAGAGATAAGCTACGTCTAAGAAGTGGTAGAGTCAAGTTATCTAGCAGATATGTAACAAAGGCTTATGCTCCAGGGGTAGAGGTAAGAATTTAAAATAGCTGGCTTTGAAACTTAGAGAAACATCTTCTTCAGTTTTCCCCCTCCATCAAAAAGAAGCCTGCATTGTTGTGAAAGGAACAAAGCATTTAAATCAGTAGGGGGTAGGCAGAGAATTTGGAATCATAGCACCTGAGAACCAGAAACAGAAAAATCCTAAATTCATGGTCAGACAGGGGTGTATGCTAAGTTTCAAGCTATCATGGAATACTTTCAAAGAGTCTATCTCTTTGGTTAGGAGATATTAATTAATTAATTAATAATTTAAAAGAAGAGTCCATCTCAAAACAAAACAAAACAAAAAAACTAGAAGGTTAATTTAGGGAAGAATGGTATATTTGTTGATCTTGTTAGTTAGTAAAGTAAGGAAGATGCTACAATAACAGCATTTTGAAAATATCATACTGAGTGAGGTAACCCAGTCACAAAAAACACACATAGTAGGTATTCACTGATTTGTGGATATTAGGCAAAAAGCTTGGAATACCCATGAAACAACTCACAGACCAAATGAATCTCAAGAAGAAGGAAAACCAAAGTGTGGATGCTTCAGTACTACTTAGAAAGGGGAACAAAATAATCACATAATCATGGGAGGTAGATGGAGGGAGGGACCTGGTATGGATAGAGGAGTGGGAGGGAAAAGGGGGTGGTGCAGGATCAAGTATGGTAGGAGACTGGGGAGGAAGTACAGAGGGTCAGAAATTTGAGGAGAGGTGTCTAGCAGTGGGAGATGGGGAACTGGGGGTAGCCACTACAAAGTCCCAGATGCCAGAGAAGCAAGAGGTTCCTAGGACCCAAGACGGATGACATTATCAAAGGGGAGATAAAACCTGTAGAGAACATATCCAGTGGTTAGGCATGGCCCCCATCTCAAAAAATATTAACACAGAATTGCTTCTGTCTAAAAGAAATGCAGCGACAAAGAGTGGAGCAGAGACTGAAGAAAAGGCCATCCAGAGGCTGGGATTCATCCCATCTGCAGACACCAAACCCAAACACTGTTGCTCATGCCAAGTGCTTGCTGATAGGAACCTGATATAGTTGTCTCCTGAGAGGCTCTGCCAGAGCCTGACCAATACAGATGTGGATGCTCACAGCCAACCATTGGACTGAGCACGGGAACCCCAATAGAGAAGTTAAGGCAAGGATTTAAGGCGCTAAAGGGGTTTGCAACCCCATAGGAAGAACAATACCAACTAACTGGACCACTCAGAATTCCTAGGGACTAAACCACCAACCACAGAGTACACATGGAGGGACCCTTGGCTCTATCTGCATATGTAGCAGAGGATTGCCTTATCTGGCCTTACTGGGTGGGGAGGCCCTTGGTCCTGTGAAGGCTTGATGCCCCAGTGTAGGTGAATGCTAGGGTCAGGTGAGGAAGGAGTGGGTTGGTGGGTGGACTAGCACTCTCATAGAAGCAGGGGGGAAAGAAGATGGGATAGGTGTTTGTGGAGGGGAAGCAGAGTAGTAGGAATAACATTTGAAATGTAAATAAATAAAAATAACCAATAAAGAATGTATTAGAATTAAGAACACAAGAAGAGGAAGAACAATTCAGGATTGGGGTGGGACCAGTGTGTCTATAGTAGGCCCTTGGTGAGATGTGGAATAGAGACAATCTTCTTGAATGTATGCCCAGCTAGACATTCTCTGTGTTACTTTTTTTTTCTTTTTGTTACATGTTCATGTCAAGAAGGCATATGGGAACATGCAGAGCACACACCACAGCTGTCTTCCTTGATAGGGCTGAGAACTGAACTCAGAGCCTCAGGCACAGGAGAATCACTGCGTCACACACAGCTGAGAACCAAAGGCATCATCCTGTGTTCTGTTGCTGCCTCATTCATGTAATCTGGAGGAATTACCTTCTTTATCCTGCTGAGCCTCAGTTTCCTTGTTCATAAAGAAGCACCCAGACTATACCTCATATAAGATTTATGGGATGTTTAAAGAGCATGAGACATACAAAATGCTCACTGTAAGGCTCAGAGCACCTTTTATTGTGGTATGTTGGCCTTAGTTAATTTGAGAATAATTAAAGATGAAAGGAGAAAAAAATCTAAGAGATTATTAAAATTTCAAAACAACTGTGGCTTTCTTAACTCCCCTGCTTCTTCTTGGAAGAAGAAAACCATTTGCTTTCACATAGTGGATTTTAGGTGCCATGGAAACAGGAGTTGAAAAGGCTGAGTAAATAGAAAGCAAGCAGCTGAGCCTGAGTTTTTCTTTAAAATATAACCATCAATTTTTGATCAGACCAACATTTCTATGTGATTTAGAGGTTAGAGAGATGGCTCAGTGGTCAAGAGCACTTGATTCTCTTGCAGAGGACATATGTTTGACTCACACCCATTTATAATGCCAGTTCTAGAGGATCATCTCTCTTCTGGACCACAGAGGCACAAAACACAGGTAAGGCCCATACATACAAGCAAGTAAAACACTCATACATATAAAGACAAATAAATGAATATTTGGATGTGATATTACTGTGTCACTAGATGAATTTCTGAATACTGTAAACATGTACCATGGTTTGCATTTTCTTCTGTTTCTTGGACATATAAAATAAATGCAAGTTAGTGTAAATGGTGAAAAGGCAAACAGTAAGTGTAGTGAGGGCTTTAACTAGGAGACTTCATTTTGACCAATGATATAACTCTGTTTCACGACTGTCAATAATCCTTTGTCTCATGCCTCAGAGGATGAGGAACTATAGAATGTTTTCAGAATTTAAGAGGGACACTATTTTTTTTTCCTTTTAATTTGCTTTGAGAAAGGGTCTCAAGATATAGCCTAAGGTGACCTTGAACTGACCAGGTATCCTAGGCTTGCTTTGAACTGATAACAATCCTCTTGCCTCAGCCTTCTGAGAGATGGAATTGCAGATGTAAGACACTGGATTAGAAGTACGTGAAAGAAATTTTAAGAGCTCTCTTCTTCAAAGCATTTATTAATTTTTCAATGTGAAAGTATCTTTGCTAGAGACTTTGTTAAATGCAATTAACTATGCTTAATTGCTAGGAAATGTGATTGCTACTAAATATGCTTGCATTTGTTATTCTGAGGAAGATATCACTATAAAATGAAAGTGTTTGCAATGACTTTTGTCAATTGTGTCATTTAATGAAAAATGTTTTTTTTTTAAGACACTAAAATCATTTCAGTTTTGCAATGTATTTCAAGACAATATATTCTAATATTTCTTGCTTTAAAAAAACACACCATGGTCCCCTCAAAATAATAAAATCAGAATGTTGAAGTATAGAGCTGAGGACCCAAGTTGCAGGTGAATCTAGTTTTATAAAAACAAATAAACAAACAAAGACAACCCACAAGGAATTCTATTCCCATTCCAACTTTGCAGTGTTTCATCTCAGAAGATGGCAAGGAACTCTAATATAAGAGAACAAGAAATTTCTACACAGTTTGTCTAGATTGGGGATTTATGGTAGCTGGCAGAGAGCTGCAATAAAGTGGCATAGCTGTTCAGTGGATTTCATTATTTATGATGAAAATAATATATTCAAAAGACTGAAAAATATCAGACAATAAAAGTCTCAAGTCATCACCCTAGATCCTTAGCTGTCAACATCTTTGTGTGTGTTTATGCAGAAGGTTTCAATTGCTATACAAAAACATGTGTTTCTGCCTTCTTTGCAGAGCAGCAAAATACAGCAGGAATACTGGGTTCTGTATTTTGGATTTTGTGTTCAGTTTTATCTAACAGAATTTACACAGCTTCATCAGTGGAAAAACTTCACTTAAACAGCAACAACAACAACAACAACAACAACAACAACAACACTATAGTAATCAATTCTAGGAATGAACATAATCAACAGGGCACAGTAGACAACTTACAATGGTAAATCTTTGTGTATATCCAGAATTTTACTTGTAGGAAGTCCCTAGACTCATTTGCCTGGTGGAAGGAGGTACATGTATTTCAGTATTGATGCTAATTTCATACTGGCATTGCAATTTGTACCCCAGTAAAAAAGGTCTTTAATTCATGTTTTGAAGTAGATAACATCTCCTTGGATGCTTATTTATAATTAGCATTCCTTTGCCTAGAATTACATGTTCTAATGTTGGTTGGATTTCTTTTGGGTGCTAGTGCATTTTCTGAAACGTAATTTAAAAATATTTACATAGTAACTAAGTTATCTTTTTGACTCATGTTAATCAATGTTGATATAAGTTTTTAAAAATATCCCTCTTGACTCTGTGGTATTTTAAAACTCAATTATGTAATGGCTTCCTACAAGGGCTCTTTCTTTTTGTGTTTTAATTTAAAAGGCTTGGCTGTCCCATTACTAAAATTGAGTAACCAAACAACAAATGGTCAAAATGATAATGATGACAATGATGGTGGTGGTGGTGATGATGAGGATAATGATGACGATTATGGATGATATGGTGGTGATGATGATGATAATGATGATGGTGATGTCATTCTATAACATCTAGAACTTACATTAAATAATGAAATATTATGCATGTATCTATTTCTTTCCCTTCCAACTTCCTGTCTTGCTCTCTCAATGCATGTACTAATCAATTCCTTTTTAACTGGTTATATAATCATAACATTCTGGAAGTTTTAACTATTTTATCTATGTTTTATCTAACCAAATTTTAACTGTAGGTCTGTGTTTTATCTTCTTAGAAGATCACACCACTTTAAAAGTTTTTATTTTATGTTTTTAAAAATTCTTTGATTGTGCTTCTATTTCAGATTTCACTAAGTTCTTATTAGAAGTTACTCTACATTAAAATGTGGTAATTTTACAGAATCACTTATAGATGGCATATATCTCAAAATATTTATCATGTATATTCAATAACAATATATACATGTGTGTATGTTTATGTGTATGTTCTTTTCATACACAGCTATTTTTATAACTAAGTATAATTTGAAAATGTTCTTTTTAAAGCTGGGTGTATACTTAGTGTAGATTCCATGCCCAGCGTGCATGAGGTCTATGATCTACTCTAATATCTCAAAGGAAGAATAATCCTTCAAATTTCTTAACTTCATAACATTTCTTTTACATTGTTATTCTAATTGGCATACCTTGTTAATTTGAATTGGCTATCTGTACCTAGAAAAATAATAAGGTACACTCTCTAGAGCAGCTAATTTGCTGTATTCTCAATATTTGTCATTTTTTCTTTGAGACTGCATAAATTTTCCATGTATACAAAATTATGCCATATGTCATAAATGGTAGTTTTCTGTTTTCTTTAGAACTTTTACACATCTTCATGATTTATGATCTCTAAAATACTTATTAATAGGTTAGAATGATTATGTCAGTATGAGTGTCTGTAAATACCTTTTTATATGTGTCTAGTATGGCACCAAAGGATGATTGCTAACTTCCTTGCAAAGTTAGCAAAGTTTCATTTAGAAATAAAAGCCAACAAAAATTATATAACATTTGATCAACATTTGATTCTATCTCTGGTCTCACAAGTACTGGAACTTTTCCTTTAACTCTCATGTATTTGTCTTGAATTCGTGTGTGTGTGTGTGTGTGTGTGTGTGTGTGTGTGTGTGTGCTAGTAACCTATGGAGAAGTTATCAGAAGTACTGAATATCAGACATTTCATTTTTATTTATAGTCTTCTAATACAGACATTTTCATTAACTATTAAGACATGCGTAAATACATTGATTCCCATTTTTACATTTGTGATACCTTGCACTCATTGTTAATGTCTTTGTACTTGAAATCTTCAGAAATAAATGAGCTGAGATCAATAAAATTAATTCTTTTGAGATTTTGTCAACATCTGGTAGAGTTATTTTCTGAATAATTACATGAAGAGTGAGGCATTTCCCTGATATAAGCTGGCCCATGTTTGGATAACCAGTGTTTTCCATAGTCAGCAGCTTGCAGTCAGTGAAAATACTGACTAGTAGATGAACAGCAATTGCATAGAGTTGCCACTTGACTTCTTGACACCACTTATACTGTGTACATATATGTTCTCCATGTCCTTTCGAGATGCCTCTTCTTAGTCAATACCCTAGTCTATGCCTTCAAATACCATCTCTTCAATTGATATTGCAGTTGGGGATGTGGAATGTGCTCTTCTGTCCTTGTTTCACATTAAGCCAATACATAGGCATACATGGGAATTATTTGCAAATTTGAAACCCTGAATGTGCTCTCTGTATGTAGAGATGTCTGTGAAAGAGAAGATGTAAAAATGTTTCTCATTTGTGTCATTTTAATTCCTTTTAGCTTGGAAATGATGGTTAATAATGTCTTGACTCTACTCTATATCTTAAAACCATAATGTCACATATTCAGCTCTGAATGTTTTCAGTGTCATTCTCCCTCCTGATGATGAAAACACTTAAGCCACAGAAGAAATGTCTTTGCCTTTCTAATTTTAGAGAAATAAAAGATATTGCATAACTATCATTCATTGGTAATTGGGAAATAAAACATCACAAAGTTTCACTGATAACTCACATTCAAAGAATAATTTAAAATATTCTATAAAATAATATCAGTTATGTATGCAGACCAATGCTGGGCAGAGATGGCACCAAGCACAATGTATTCCCATTTGCACATGACTCCTGGATTATAGGAGGTTTATCTTTGACTTCCATACAAGTAAGATTCAAAGATATCATTTGCCAGGATATTTAACATTAGTTCATTCTATTGATTCCATATTATGTATCTTATTGAACAGTGATGTAGTTCATCAACAATAAAGCATTTATCCTTAATGGCTTGCTTTGCATTGCATAAAATGAGATCATTAATTCTTAACCTAACTGATTCAAATGTTTTTGCCAAAGTATAGTAACTCCCTTTTCAGCCTTGCTAACTGAAGTAGTATTGTGACAACAGTACAGCGGAGTAAGTGAGTCCTGAGCCACAATCCCAAACTCACCGGAGGTTTCGTCGACTCTCTCATCTACTACATGGTCCTTCTGATGGACCCACTCGCTGTTGCACTTGAAGTAGATCTGGGTGGCTGGGCTTGCTTTACAATACAGGTTCACAGGCTTGTTCTTCACAATATAAGCTTCCTCAGGCTCAATGAGGAAGTGTGGCAATGGTTCAGGTGGGTCAGATGGAAAGGTTTCTGGGAGTTCATGAAAAAAGTCATCATCTGGTAAAGGAACAGAAAGTGAAAAATGGTCAAATTATGGCAACTTGTCTTCTAGTTGCTATTTGATTTTAGAAGATGAATTTTTCTTAAAAATAAGTTTTTGAATAATTGTTATATGCAAAGCAATAGCTAGAAATATTGACTGAGTACTCAGCAAATAATCTGGATTATTATTTTATTTTCTATATATAACAAAATTCAACACCAGGAAGAATGAGTTCCTTTGAAAATATAGGGAATGAGTAGCTAACTGTGAAACAAAAATCCAGGTTCTTGTCACCAACAGAAGCTATGATCTGATCTCCACAATGTATTATGTAATTCCCAGTGTACAAGGTTGATATAAAGAACTGAAACAAGAGACTAGAGAGATATTTCAGTGGCCAAAGACACTTTTTTTCTATTCCAGAGGACCTGGGTTCAGTTCTCAGCACCTACATGGTAACTAACAGTCCATGGTAACTAACCGTAATTCCAGTTCCAGAGAGTCTGATGTCCTCTTTGGCCTTGATGAGTAGTCCACACATTTGGTGCACAAATATACAAGCAAGCACAACAGCCATGGTCAAAAATAAATACTTAAACAAACAAAAGCAATTTCTATTAGAGACATATGGCTTGCTTTAAATCTTTTGCAAAGATCTGAGCAAAAAACATTTGAAATGTGAAAGTTCTTTAAGCCCAGTTGCAAATTGATCATTAGTTTCCAATGATACATTTGATTCTTTCACTCAGCTGAAAATATTCATTGAGACTAAAACTGTCAAGGCACTGGAAATGAGTGAGAACATCAAGCTGGTCACTAGTGTAGCCACGGTAGAAATGCTACAAATTTGAAATATTACTTCAGATGTTACATGGTATTATATGACAATTAGGTAATTATTTAACCTCAGTATAAAAAATTTCATTTCTATACCTTTGGAAATTGTCAAAAGTGCTCCTCCCATCTGATATTTCTACATCACTGAATAAATCTAATCTAAAATTACTGGGAGATTTGTACACTTTGAAGTCACTTTGTTTTTCTTAACTTGAATTCCACATGATTTCAAGCTTTAAAAATCATATGTGTTTGCTTTAATAAAGTCAAGTAATGTTTTATAAAATGATGAGTCCTTCCATTATGATATACATTATACCTGATAATTATCTTTCTATGAGAGACAGAAAAGAATAAACTATCATTAGTCCATAAATATGCTAATAGTGTATTAAAACGACTCAAATGTAAAACAAAAAGTACTTTATAAGTTGTCTGAAAATGCTCTTCTGCATCAATAGACCTGGATGATATTAGTATTTAGAGGTTGGCTGGTCAGATATCACCATGAAAATCATTATATTATGCATTCGGTTGCTATCCCATTTTTGGGAGGTAGTCATTGGTGAAGTAGACATCTGTTCACTAAGAAATCTGGCCTGTGACTTGTTTCATCTAGGTCATGGGATAGCTTTCAAATAGTAATAACACCCAGTCATTGCTAATCTGTTTAGAGGTAAAAATTGGGACTACTTGAATCACAGCCAAAACCAGTTTTCAAAGCTGCTTCACAATAGTTCAATTCCTAACATTGTAGAGATGATGTTGGCTCTAGCTAAGCTTTCTTTCCTACTCTGTCTCCTTGATATACTTCTTTATGCTAAGGCTTCATTTTTAGTTTTTCCACCATTGATAAACAAGGACACAAACTGTCAGCTTACTAAAGAATAACCTTGTTTACATCAGTTTCAGCTTCACTAGTCAATATGCAAGGCCACTCAAGACTGCTCAAATAAACCAAGCTAGGAAGGCAAAGGGACAAGGAACTGTACTATTGACAGATCCGTCTGCACAAATTTCATGTCTTGAATGCCTTACCCAATATTTCTGTCATATTCAAGAGCACTTCCTTTTATATGTGAGGATGTACTAGGCTGATAATCAATAGAGCTATACAAAATACCACACTCAAATTGTACTGAAGCATAGCTCTTTTTCTATCATTATTCATGAAAGCAAACAAGATGGTAACTCTAATATAAATTCACTTTCCTTTTGGATTGGGTTTGCATACATATAAACAAGGAAATGTAGTTAAAAACTACACATTTACACAAGCATGCCAAGGGTAAAATATGTTCCAGCTACTGCTTTAAATGAACCTTGTTCCTTTAAAAGAAACTATTAGAAAATGTTTGGTAATTATACACATCTATTTTATTCAGTAATGTAGCATATATATTTGTATGTTCATATTCCATAGTATGTATTTATGAACACTAACAATCAGCTGTCTCACCTAGCCAAAAACATGCATCTCTCTACTCTCATTATTTCAGTATAACTATTGAGAAGACAAATAATAATGGAAGATGAGAAAAATGACATGCATATTTTCAAGCTAAAAGGAGCTCAGTGAAATACTAGAAGGAAAATTCACAATTCAATAAATATCTAAAACATCTATGAGCAAACTAATTGGGCATTTCCTCAATTTTGAGTTTCACTATAATATAATCATTACACATGAAAGAAATTAGCCTGTGCCTAGGTTTGAAGTTTCACATCATGGTTTTGTCAAGATGCTTATTAACAGTTATAAGGAAGTATAATAAGGAATCATTTTTTTTCATAAGAGAAAACATTTTCTTCCTGTGATGGAACTTGTATTTCTATTATATATAATTCTCATCGCCACAGAACCCATCTCTTTGTGTTACTCTAGAGAGCTGCCTTAACAGACAATAGTCCATTATCTTAACATTTCTTATGGTATCCATACTGTAAATTCCAATTTACAGCCTAGGTGAAATCACATTATACATTATGCCTTATTTCTAGTACTCAATTCAACTGCAGGAATGACAATTGACCAAGATAATTCAAGACCCTGAGTTAGTGGATGTGTAGTGGGATAAATACAGCAAAATAAACACGCTGATTGTTAGCAGGCTCAAAAACTGTTCTGAAATTTCTATTTCTCCACTTTCAAGAGACATCATCTGTACCATACCACACCTTATAAGCTTGTATAGATGTCACCACCTGAGTCATAGTAAGAATGCTAAGAAAATGCTATCTGATTGTTGGTCCAGAAAATTCTAAGAGGCAGTATATATTTGCCATTTTCAAGCTAAAAGAGGCTCAGTGAAATGTTAGAAGGAAATTCATAATTTAATAAATATCTAAAACATCTATGAGCAAACTAATTGAGCATTTCCTTAACTTTGAGTTTTACTATAAAATAATATAATAATTTCATATCATGGATTTGTCAAGATGCTTGTTAACAGTTATAAGGAAGTATAATAAAGAATCATTTCTATCATAAGAGAAAACATTTTCTTCGTATGATAGAACTTGTATTTCTATTATATGTAATTCTTATTTAAATAAATTTTATTTAAAAAACTTTTTCTAATGTGATTTTTAAATAAATAAATTAATCCCCCTTGACCAAAATGATACAAATCAATGTGCAAAGTATGTAAATATCTAACATGTCTATGTATATTTAATAAGGAGAACATAGTCAGCTTGTAATGCCTCTGACTCTACGTGAACACACAGCTGCTTTGCCCTGTGTATTTGCCTCTCACATAATTGCCTTTTACTTTGCCAACCTGTTTTATGATAGTGCAGAGCTAGCCTATTGGAAGTGGCCTCTATAGCATGGATGTTCTTACTGAGTGTAGCCCAGTAGATGGGAACAAGTACAGCTCAAAAGGCAAGGCTGTAACCAGATTGCCACACATCTTCTACAGCAAGAAATTGACTAGAGCCTAGGTTTTTCAGTCTAAAACTCTATCTTTTAGACACTGTCTAATATAGTTTAAAAATAAGTGAAATCCCCAATAAGTTTCAATATACATGTTCCCTAGAATGGTATCATGCTGTAGAACAGAATTCCCAGTTTACGTCATCCATAGTTAGGTTGGATGCTTAGCTAATGTGACCTATTCTGTCTCAAAGGACTAGGGCCTCATTTAACATTTTTATTTCATTCTCAGAAATTTTTATACATTTTAAACTATGATCTTGAAATTTTCATCCTGTATTGGGCCACACAAACTACATAGCTAGCCCTGTGTGTGTCCCTAGCACCCACATTAGGTATCTTGTAATCACCTTTAACTCCAGTTTCAGGGATGTGCTATGCTCTGGCTACCATAGATGCCTGTACAAACATGGTACATATACGTATACCAATAATTTTTAAATCTTCTGAACTATGAAAATGAACATGAAGACAATAAAATCAGGACCCTTGAGTTATATCCATTCTAGTGTTAAATATTTGTTATCTATTTTTAATCTTTTCAAGTTTAAAAAAGATTACATAAAACCATCTTACTGTACAAAGAAACCATCTTCAAGATACTAATAAGGTCATATCACAAAACTTGAAACTATAAAAGACCAACCCTGAGTTTTCACCCAACAGAGAGACCATTAAAAAAATCTTGCCACTTCATACATACCTATCAGTTGAGGTGATATCATCGAGACTATAGGAATCCAGTTTATAAACACAGCTTCACACTGTGAACTTATCTTGAGCAATGTTTTTTGACTATTTTAAATTATTACTTTTTATAAAAACATATACTTCAAGTTAAAATTAACTGCACTAACTTGGGCAAAATTAGTTGAATATTGAAATTGTTAAGTTTTTATGTACAGCTTGTTTATAGTAACAAAGCAAAATTCTCATAGTGATTTCCTTTCTATATGTTGAAGTTTTTTTCAACATAAAGCTAGACATGGCTTTTTATGTGTGAACACAGCATTTTACTCTCTTCTAACATTGGACTTAAATTTCCACTTTTGTCCATTACTCAATAATAGCATAACAACAAAGTGCTGTCTTGATCTGGGTTTCAGTAAATCTTAGCATTTCTATTTCTATTATCGCATGCAGGCATTGGCTTTTTCATTTATATACAAGTGAGGAAAGCCTTGTACCATGTATTATCTTTATAGATTTTCATTCCACCTAATTCTTGACAGGAAAATATTATGCTATGAACATCAATCTAGGAAGCTTTAGGTTGCTGGTTTTATTGCTATATCAAGCCTTAACTTTCATCAACTTAATACATACATTTCTACATTTCTGAATCACACGACTTAAACTGTTATTGCCCATAGAATGAAATATAGGACCATTATCTCTTTGTCTGAGACTTGAAGCATATTCTTCTAAAATGAATTTTGCTTCCAAAGAACTTGAGAACAATTTAAAATGAATGACTGAAAAGCTAATTTTATCTGCATTTGGCTACTCATCCATCAGAGATATAGTGTATGATATATTGCCCAAAAAAGCAGCTGGAATTAACTATTTGAATAAGACTCTAGGCTATTTTTAATATTTCGATTAAAATATCCTTTGGAAGACAAAGTCTATGTTTTACATATCAAAAACATATCAGTGGATTCACCCTTTATATCCAAATAGTGGGACCAATAATGCCTTAAATGTATTCCATAATTTGGATCCAATGAATTATTCTAATTTCAAAAGAAAACCTTTTTACTTTCAAAGAAATATTTTCTAAGTACATCCTTCTATCCCTAGGAGAAATATAAAGTTAAAGTGCTATTTGACATTTAGCTATTTCTGAAATAGAAGGGCCTCCTTATGCCCCAGGTAAGTTCTCCTGTTCTCTGGCTTTCATACTGTGAAACCCTCTTATACTCTTGCTTACTTCCTCTTCTATGTAAGTTCTACTGTACACCTGAAAGAAAAATTAAAAAAAAAAACTATTTTTCTTCTTTATATAACTTGACAAGTATAAGGGAAATAAAGTAGCTAGTTTCATTTGCTGAACAGCTCAGCTAAAAAATCTAAATATTGAAGAGTTGATGAAAGTGTATTTACATAGACTATCAAGAGCACAAATGGGCATCAGAATGAAGATGATTTACAATATAATATATCTTTATAATATATCTCTCTTTACATATAATATATATTTCTCTAAGAAGGCTGCCTCACTCTTTTGAATCTATACTGTATACAAAGTGACATAAAATTTGCATATATGTGTATGAATATATTTACTAACCTATGGTTTATTTAAAACCCATACAATATATTACAACAAAAGCCATTTAAATTTATTGACATGGGATTGAGCATATCTAACCTTCAACTGAAATGTTGTTCAATAGTTTTCTGAAATATCCAATTATAGATATACTGCTTATCAGTAAAAATAAGGACTAAAATTTGTCTAAAGCAAATTTTTGTATCAATAGAAAGGGAGGTGTTTGTGTACATGTAATTATGTGTATGTGTATAATGTGATTGTCATGCTAGGTCAGAGGATGTACGAAGAAAAGCTTTACAGCTGGCACATGCAGACATGAGAGGCCATTTTTCTGGATAGAAGTACAAGGGTGATAAGGAATACTTATTGTTTATCTTTTATTTAAAGGTTTATCATGTGTGTCTGTGAGACTTTTGAACTTTGGTTCAACTTAAGAGATAAATTAGGTAATTCTCATGTACAAAGTAGTTTCAGCCTAGTATAATACTTTACAATGCTTCATTAAATGCAACTTCCAAAACCAACAGCACTGACTCCATTAAAAAATGCGCCACATTTCCATTAATTCAGTCTGTTTGAAGACTATAGTATTTGTAAGTAGTTCACTTTCATTTACTTATTCTTAGCTTCATTTTCCCTCTTAATTTTGCCCCAAATTCCTCAGTTTCATGACCTCTGATGCAAATTAACAAGGCTTATTGCTCTTTTCATATATTTTTCAAGACTCCATATTAAATGACCACTTTCCATATGTCAGTGTGGTTTTCACTGTTGTGGCTGAAGTTATATTTTATCTGCTTTATCCTTAAATTACATCATAGGTAAAGAAATAGAAATCACACAAGAGAAGGTACTGCTTATGATATTTATATATTCCTCTTCAATGAATTATGGGAAATGTTTGACTTTTTTTTACTCCCTTCTAGAGTTTACAACTCCTATAGTTTCATTGAGAACCTTATTCCAATGAAAATAAATAAAATAAAAAATATTAAAATTTTGGGGTCTGGAGAGATGGCTCAGCAATTAAGATCAGTGGCTGCTCTTCCAGAGGAGTTCAAGCAACCACATTCTTACAACCATCTCTCACTCCAGTTTTATGAGTTCCGATACACACTATGGTCTCCAGGCAACTTATTTCCAGGCAAATACATGGATCCCAGACATGTATAGAAGCAAAATACACATAAACATAAAATAAATTAAAAAATGAATAGACAAATAAAATGCTTAAAATAAATTTAAAAGAAATCCATAAAAGTCTTACTTATTGACAGACAAATAAGACAACATAACCTTGGGGCTAATTTCATTACTCAGTAACTAATGAGAATGATTTATTAAAAAGTCTCCCAAAGATGTGAATATTCAGTGTTTTAATGTATTCACATCATATATTCTGGTGACTCCCTGGAAAATTGTCTGAAATGGTCAGCTTTTGTGTTAACTGTGCCTGGCTCAGGTTCCCAGATTTCACATGTTAAGTGTGTGTTTCTGTGAAGGTGTTTGTGATGTAATTAAACTCATATGTAATCTGGAGTGAAAAAAGTCAATTATTCTATATAGTCTGGATATACCTCATGCCTTAGGAGCAGACCTGATGGCCCCAAGAAGCTCTATACTAGTCTTTTACTAAACAAATGAAAAATATAGGCAGATAATTCATGTCATCAAACTCTCCCAATCCTCCTGCTGACATCCTTCAGCAGCCTGTCTAATTCCTCCATAGCAGCTGAAACATCCTTTACCCTGAATATGGCTCCCAGATTAAGCCCACATTGCTGCCACTGTCTTCATGGTTCCTTCCATGTGTTCATCCAGTCCCTCCCAGATGGCAAGATCTTGCCCAATGATGGTGCTTATTCACTTCCAAATATTCCATGCCTAGAGCGCCTGTCAGAGAATTGAAGACGTTCTTTTTCTTTCAATTTGTATTGCTATCCCTAAGGATATTTCAGAGGAAAACATAGTAATATATAGGAATTATTTCATTTACAGAAATCATGGGAGTGAGAAGAAATTATTGTAAAACAATAACAGAAATACATATATCAAAAGATCTCTTACTCTTACTCTGTGTGTACTGAGTGTATATATTAAGTGCATACTTACTGATGTGTATGTTCATGTGGATATGTGCTCACGTGTTAGTGTGGAGGGCAGAGGATGCTGAATATATATATATATATATATATATATATATATATTTTATTTTTCTTTTTTTTTAATGATTTTTTATTAGATATTTTCTTTATTTACATGTAAATTTCCCCTTTCCCAGGTTCCCCTCCAAAAAACAAACAAACAAACAAAAACAACAAGAACAAACTCCTTTTGCCTCCCCCCTCCCCATGCCTGCCACCCCATCCTCTCCCACTTATTGGCCCTGGCATTCCCCTACACTGGGGCACTGGCTATACTTCTTTGATCATTTTCCAATCATGTATTTGTTGAGTTAGGATTTAAAAGTGACCCTGAAGCTCATAGGTTTAGCTGGGCTGGCTAACCAATGAATTTTGAGGATATGCCTATTTGTGTCTGTGGTCTTTATCCCTGGAGTTACAGGTACATTTCTCCCTCCCTCCCTCTCTCTCTCTCTTTCTCTCTCTCTTTCTCTGACTCTGTCTCTCTCTGTCTCTATCTCCGTCTCTGTCTGTCTGTCTGTCTGTCTCTCTGTCTCTCTGTCTCTGTCTGTTTCTGTCTCTGTCTCTGTCTCTCTCTCTCTCTCTCTCTGTGTGTGTGTGTGTGTGTGTGTGTGTATGTGTGTGTGTGTGTGTGTGTGTGTGTGTGTTCAGGGGATCTAGACAAAAGTTTTCATGTCTGAACGGTAGGCACTTTACTGACTAAGCCATTGTCTCAGCCTCCAAAGGTATAACTCACATGTTTGTAAGTATAAATCTACTTCCAAAATAAAACAAAGCAACTCTTTTTTCTGAAAATTTTAATACCAACAATTTAGAGCTATGCCTAGTTTTAGACTAAATGAATTCTTTCACAAAATATTGGATGGTAAGTATATCTTGGTGTCAATACAAAGTCTTACAGTACATCTGATCTTATTGCCTTCATCTATTGTGCTCATTTGACACTCGATATATTACATCACTCTCCCCATTTATAAACTTCCTCTTCCTTGGGGACTCTGCATTAGCACTATATTGCTTCCTATCCTAAGTCTTTGACCTTCCACTTTCTCCTTTACTGCTTAAACACAGCCAGATACTTCTCAAAGCTTTTCCTTTGGTCTCTCCCTTGGGCATCTCATCAAACCAGTGGCTTCAATTATCAGATACTGTCACATACATAACTTTCCCCTCCATTCCTTTGCTCCTTAAAACCTTCCTATGACTTTGTATTGACAGAGAATGAAATCAGACTCTATTCAGGCCAACCAAGACACATTTGATCTTATTGCTCTGCCCTCTATGCCTCTTGTCTTAGCCTCCCGTCCTCTTGACAACACAAGGAGACAGACAGCCTGGCACTATGTCATTATCACACTGCACTCATTCACACTCATCCACACTGACCCACACTGACCCACAATCACCTACACTCATTTGCACTTACCTGTACTCATCCACACTCACCTGCACTTATCCACACTGACCCACACTCATCCACATTCATCCATACTCACCCACACTCACTCGTATTCATCCACACTCACCCACACTCATCCACACTCACCTGCACTCACCCACACTCACCCACACTCATCCACACTCACCCACACTCACCCACACTCAAGAACTTGTGCTTTACGTAAGAACATTTCTTTTCTGTCTTGACTTGAAGGTTATAGCTCAATTTTTCAACCAGGCAAAAAAGAGTATGAAGATCACAAAATCCACAGAAATGACTCCTTCCAAGAACACATTTCTACATTACTTCTTCTTACTGCTACCACCATATCATCATCATCGTTTTATGTTATTATCTCAAATTAACTTGTTCACTAAACTGATAGTCTTTTCCCCTTGCACATAACTCTAAGCTCCATGAAATCAGTTATTGTCCCCTTTTGCTCAACACTGTATCCTCACATCACGTTCAGATGGACTTACCTCCCTCCCTTAAAATTAACCTGACTGTTAAAATCAATTCCTCATTTCTGATTATAGTCAAAATAGCATCCCACATGAGGGTTGAATAAATAAGAATTAGAGTCCCATGCTTTTTATCTGAATTATTTCAAGAACCTTGATATTGATTTCAATTGTCTAGATTTTCTTCCTTCATGTCAATGTGTACCTGTATTAGTCAACTTTTCATTGCATTAACCAAATACCAGAAAGAAACAAGTAAAAAGGCAACAAAAGGTTTGTCTCAGATCATGGTTTAAGATCTTGTAAACATAACTCAGTCCATGGTCATTTGAATCCATCTCAGTTGATGCTCTTGATCTCATGGCAACCAGGAAGCAAACAGCTTGAGATGAAGGGGTTGCTAACAGGATACGGGGCCAAGTACCAAGTCCCTCCAACTCTCTCACTGAAATTTCTCACATTTCCTCATAGCCCATCAATCAGGAGCCCATCAGTGGATATTCGGCTCTCTCACATCTCATCTCTAAACACTGCTGCGTTGGAGACCAAGCTGAAGCAGACACAATTCAGATTCACTAATAGTCCATGACTACAAAAACTATAAATAGTCCAGCATGAAAGTGGAATCAAGTTAGTTTCTGCCAGAAATTCTAAGTATTCCACAGAACTTGGTCCCATATCCCCTTAATAACCAGTTCTTTATCACCCCTCCACCAGAGTAAAATATGCAGATACTGTATCTCACAAATACAGTTTTTAAGTTATTTTCTTCCATATACTACATGGCTTGGAATCTGGCATTCAGAATTGACTCCTGTGTGTTTCAATTCCATTAACAAATTCATTCTTAATCTTCTCAAACACAATCATCCCTTGATGTTCAGCTGTAAAAGTCCTATAATGCAATTTGAGGGGTCAATGATTTTACATGAGGCCAGAGAGGCCTCATTCCAGAAGGTTCTAAAGCTTTTTCTCAGTTGAAGGGAACTTATCTATACCTGATAACATCAAGGACTACAAAGAAAATAGTTACCTGCATAGATTATGTGTTATAAGTCAAAGTTTGATGAAATCTATAGTGATCTCATTATAAACAATGCATACATGTTTAACTGTTATAGAAAATTTCATGTTTATATAATAGCAAAGAGTTCAAGTACCTGTTACTTAACTTCAAAGAATTTCAACTATATTTTCAGCAGTTTATGTTTGTGTCTGTCTGTCTGTCTCTCTCTGTGTGTTGTGTGTGTGTGTTTGTGTGTGTATGTTGTGTGTATGTGTACGTGTTTATGTGTATATGTTGGTACCATGTTTAGAAATCTAAACTAAAACAGTAGAGACAAAAGTATTATAAAATATGAAAAAGGGAGTATGTTAAAAATAAGAGTACTTAGCTTATGTGATGTAATAGTCATTCTAAAAATTAAGACACTGGAAATACCATTATTAGTGTCATATGACTACATATTTTATCATCTATTTTTAAAGATATGACAACAAACACTCAAAATTTCCCATACAAATTAAAACTCTACTTACGGACTTTTTAATAGGTAAGTTATTCCTTCAATTTAGTAAAATGACTTATTATACATAAAAAAACACAGTCCTCTTTAAATTGATATGACAGTACTTGAGCAAAGAAAATAAGAAAATTTAAAAGTAGCCTATGGAGTGGTAGGGCAGCTGAGACAAGATCCTTTCTACCTCCATATACACCTAGGAGGGACGGGGGATCCACAGCTCTCTCTGCCCCTTCCCCTCATGCAGAGAGCTTGCCTCCAGGGAGTCCTCCAAACCAGGGACTCAGGTGAGATCTCCATTTTCTCTCCGGTGACTTTCTAAGGCAGGACTAGCCAGGAGGCACAAGATTCACAAGTGGCAGGGCAGCTGGGACAAGATCCTTTCTACCTTAGTCTACACCTAGGAGGGACAGCAGATCCACAGTCCTCTCTGCACCTTTCCTGCAAGTGAAGAGCCTGTCTCCAGGGTTTGCTCTGACCCCAGGAATCAGGAGGGACAGTCCACAGCCATCTGCACAGGGTCTTACCAGAGGAGAGCTGATCTCTCAGAAGTACTGACACAGGCTTACAGACCCACAGGAGGAACAAGCTCCAGCCAGAGACAGCAAGTATATCTAACACCAGAGATCAACAGATGGCTAAAGGCAAACACAAGAATCTTAACAATAGAAACTAAGACTACTTGGCTTCATCAGAACCTAGTACTCCCACCACAGCAAGTCCTGGATATTTCAAAACACCAGAAAAGCAAGATTTGGATGTAAAATCATATGTCACAATGGTGATAGAGATATTTAAGCAGGACATGAATAACTCCCTTAAAGAAATAGAGGAGAACACAGGTAAAGAGATTCAAGCCCTTAAAGAGGAAACACAAAAATCCCTTAAAGAATTACAGGAGAACACGAGTAAGCAAGTAGAAGCCCTTAAAGAGGAAACACAAAAATTCCTTAAAGAATTACAGGAAAGCACAAACAAATATGTAAAGGAATTGAACAAAACCATCCAGGAACTAAAAATGGGAAGTAGAAACAGTTAAGAAATCACAAAGAGAGATATCTCTGGAGATAGAAATCCTAGGAAAGAAGTCAGAAACCATAGATGCAAGCATCACAAACAGAATACAAGATATAGAAGAGAGAATCTCAGGTGCAGAAGATACCATAGAAAACATTGACAGAACAGTCAAAGAAAACACAAAATGCAAAAAGTTCCTAACCTAAAACATCCAGGAAATCCAAAACACAATGAGAAGACCAAACCTAAGGATAATAGGTATAGAAGAGACAGAAGACCTCCAACTTAAAGGACCAGTAAATATCTTCAACAAAATTATAGAAGAAAACTTCCCTAACCTAAAGAAAGAGATGCCCATGAACATACAAGAAGCCTATAGAACTCCAAATAGACTGGATCAGAAAAGAAATCCCTCCTGCCACATAATAGTCAAAACACCAAATGCACAAAACAAAGAAATAATATTAAAAACAGTGAGGGAAAAATGTCAAGTAACATATAAAGGCAGATCAATCAGAATTACACCAGACTTCTCACCAGAGACTATGAAAGGCAGAAGATCCTGGGTTGATGTCATAAGGACACTAAAAGAACAAAAATGGAGCCCAGGCTACTATACCCAGCAAAACTCTCAATTACTATAGATGGAGAAACCAAAGTATTCCATGACAAAACCAAATTTACACAAAATATTTCCACAAATCCAGCCCTTCAATGGGTAATAAATGGAAAACTCCAACACAAGGAGGGAAACTACATCCTAGAAAAAGCAAAAAAGTAATCTTCCAACAAAATTAAAAGAAGATAACCACATGAACAGAATTCCAACTCTAAAAACAAAAATAACAGGAAGCAACAATTACCTTTCCTTAATATCTATAAATATCAATAGACTCAATTCCCCAATAAAAAGACATAGACTATCAGACTGGGTACTTAAACAGGACCTAACATTTTATTGCACACAGGAAACCCACTTCAGTGACAAAGACAGACACTACCTCAGAATAAAAGGTTGGAAAATAATTTTCTAAGCCAATGGTCCCAAGAAAAAAGCTAAAGTAGCCATTCTTATATCAAATAAAATTGACTTTCACTCTAAAGTGATCAAAAAAGATAAGGAAGAACACTTCATACACATCAAAGGTATGATCTACCAAGATGAAATCTCAATTCTGAACCTCTATGTTCCAAATGCAAGGGCATCTACATTCATAAAAGAAACTTTACTAAAGCTCAAAGCACACATTGCACTGGACACAATAATAGTGGGAGATTTCAGCACCCCACTCTTTGCAATGGACAGATAATGAAAAGAGAAACTAAAGAAAAACACAGTGAGACTAACAGATGTTATGAAACAGATGGATTTAACAGATATCTATAGAACTTTTTATCCTAAAACAAAGGGATATTCCTTCTTTTTGTTGTTGTTGTTTTTGTTTTGTTTTTTGTTGGGTTTTTTTTGTTTTGTTTTTTTGAGACAGGGTTTCTTTGTGTAGCCTTGGCTGTCCTTGAACTCAGAAATCCACCTGCCTCTGCCTTTCAAGTGCTAGGATTAAAGGCGAGTGCCACCACCACCTGGCAGGATATACCTTCTTCTTAGCACCTCATGGTACATTCTCCAAAATTGACCATATAATTGGTCACAAATCAGGCCTCAACAGATACAAGAAGATTGAAGTAATTCCTTACATCCTATCAGATCACCATGGACTAAGTCTGCTCCTCAATAACAACATAAACAATAGAATGCTCACATACACGTGGAAGCTTAACAACACTCTCCTCAATGATAACTTGATCAAGGAAGAAATAAAGAAATTAAAGACTTTCTAGAGTTTAATGAAAATGAAGTCACAACATAGCCAAATTTATGGGACACAATGAAAGCTGTCCTTAGAGGAAAACTAATAGCTTTAAGTGCCTCCAAAAAAGAAACTGGAGAGATCATACACCAGCAATTTGAGAGCACATCAGAAAGCACTAGAACAACAAGAAGAAAATTTACCCAAGAGGAGTCGAAGACAGGAAATAATCAAACTCAGGGCTGAAATCAACCAAATAGAAACAAAAAGAACTATATACAATGAATCAACCAAACTAGGAGCTGGTTCTTTGAGAAAATCAACAAAATAGATAAACCCCTTAGCCAGACTAACTAGAGGGCACAGAGACAGTATCCTAGTTAACAAAACCAGAAATGAAAAGAGAGACATAACAACAGACACTGAGGAAATCCAAAAAATCATGAGATCCTATTACAAAAGTCTATACTCAACAAAACTAGAAAGCCTGGATGAAATGGACAATTTTCTAGACAGATACCAGGTACCAAAGTTAAATCAAGATCAGATAAATGATTTAAACAGTCCCATATCTGCTAATGAAATAGAAATAGTCATTAATAGTCTCCCATCCAAAAAAAGCCCAGGACCAGATGGGTTTAGTGCAGAGTTTATCAGATCTTCAAGGAAGACCTAATACTAATACTCCACAAACTATTCCACAAAATAGAAACAGAAGTTACTCTACCCAATTTGTTCTATGAAGCCACAATTACTCTTATACATAAACCACACAAAGACCTAACAAAGAAAGAAAACTTCAGAACAATTTTCCTTATGAATATTGATGCAAAAATACTCAATAAAACTCTTGCAAACCGAATTCAAGAACACATCAAAATGATTATCGATCATGATCAAGTAGGCTTCATCCCAGGGATGCAGGGATGGTTCAATATATGGAAATCTAACAACATAATTCACTATGTAAACAAACGCAAAGAAAAAATGCATATGATCATCTCATTAGATGCTGAGAAAGCATTTGATAAAATCCAACATTCTTTCATGATAAAAGTCTTGGAAAGATCAGGAATTCAAGGCCCATACTTAAACATAGTAAAAGCAATATACAGCAAATGAGTAGCCAACAACAAACTAAATGGAGAGAAGCTTGAAGCAATCACACTAAAATCAGGGACTAGACAAGGCTGTGCACTCTCTCCCTACTTAATATTGTACTTGAATTCCTAGCCAGAGCAATTACACAACAAAAGGATATCAAAGGGATACAAAATCTAAAGGAAGAATTCAAATTATCACTATTTGCTGATGATATGATAGTATACTTAAGTGACCCCAAACATTCCACCAGAGAGCTCCTAAACCTGGTAAACAACTTCAGCAAAGTAGCTGGGTATAAAATTAACTCAAGCAAATCAGTGGCTTTCCTCTACATAAAGGATAAACAGGCTGAAAAAGAAATTAGGGAAATAACACCCTTCACAATAGTCACAAATAATATAAAATACATTGGTGTGACTCTAACTAAACAAGTAAAAGATCTGTTTGACAAGAACTTCAAGTCTCTGAGGAAGGAAATTGAAGATCTCAGAAGATGGAAAGATCTCCCATGCTCGTGGACTGGCAGGATTAATATAGTAAAAATGGCCATCTTGCAGGAAACAATCTACAGATTGAATGCAATCCCCACCAAAATTACAACTCAATTCTTCACAGACTTAGGAAGGGCAATTTGCAAATAAATCTGGAATAAAAAAAAAAACCCAGGTTAGTCAAAACTATTCTAAACAATAAAGGAACCTCTGGTGGAATCTCCATCCTGGACCTCAAACTCTACTACAGAGCAATTGTGATAAGAACTGCATGATATTGGTACAGTGATAGGCAGGTAGATCAATGGAATAGAATTGAAAACCCAGAAATGAACGCACAAACCTATGACCACTTGATCTTTGACAAAGGAGCTAAAACCATCGAGTGGAAAAAAGACAGCATTTTCAACAAATGGTGCTGGCTCAACTGGGGATTAGCATGTAGAAGAATGCAAATTGATCCATTCCTATATCCTTGTACAATGCTCAAGTCCAAGTGGATCAAGGGCCTCCAAATAAAACCAGATACACTGAAACTAATAGAAAAGAAAGTGGGGAATAGCCTCGAGCACATAGGCACAGGGGAAAATTTCCTGAACAGAACACCAATAGCTTATGCTCTAAGATCAAGAATTGACAAATGGGACCTCATAAAATTGCAAAGCTTCTGTAAGGCAAAGGACACTGTTAATAGGACAAAACAGCAACCAACAAATTGGGAAAATATCTTTACCAGTCCTATATCTGATAGAGGACTAATATCCAATGTATACAAAGAACTCAAGAAGTTAGACTCCAGAGAACCAAATAACCCTATTAAAAATGGGGTACAGAGCTAAACAAAGAATTCTCAACTGATGAATATCAAGTGGTTCAGAAGCCCCTAAAAAATGTTCAACGTCCTTAGTCATCAGGGAAATTCAAATCAAAACAACCCTGAGATTCTACCTCATACCAGTCAGAAGGGATAGGATAAAAATACTCAGGTCACAGCAAATGTTGGCATGGTTTTGGAGAAAGAGGAACACTTCTTCATTGCTGGTGGGACTGCAAGCTGGTACAACCACTCTAGAAATCAATTTCATGGTTCCAATGGAAATTGGACCTAGTACTACCAGAGGACCCAGCTATACCTCTCCTAGACATATACCCAGAAGATGCTCCCACATGTAATAAGTATACATGCTCCACTATTTTCATAGCAGCCTTATTTATAATAGACAGAAATTGGAAACAACCCAGATGTCCCTCAACAGAGGAATGGATACAAATCTGTGGTACATCTACACAATCGAGTACTACTCAGCTATTAAAATAATGAATTTATGAAATTTTTAGGGAAATGGATAGATCTGGAGAATATCCTCCTGAGTGAGATAACCCAGTCACATAAGAACAAATATGGTATGCACTCTTTGGTAAGTGTTTATTAGCCCAGATGATTGGAATACACAAAGTATAATCCACAAACCACAAGAAACTCAAGAAGGAAGACCAAAGTGTGGATACTTTGTTTCTTCTTAAAAGGAGGAACAAAATACCCATGGAAGGAGTTGCAGAGACAAACTATGGAGCAGAGACTGAAGGAAGGACAATCCAGAGACTGAGCTACTTGGAAATCCTTCCCATATTAAGTCATCCAATCCAGACCCTATTGTGGATGCCTGCAAGTGCTCGCTGACAGGAGCCTGATGTAGCTGTCTCCTGAGAGGCTCTGACAATACTGACTAATACAGAAGTAGAGGCTCACAGCCATCCACTGGGGACAAGGTCCCCAATGAAGTAGCTAGAGAAAGTACCCAAGGAGCTGAAGGGTTTCCAGCCCCTTAGGATGAACAACGATATGAACTAACTAGTACCCTCAGAGCTCCCAGGGACTAAACCACCAACCAAAGAGTACACATGGTGGGACTCATGGCTCCAGTAGCATATGTATAGTAGAGGATAGCCAAGTAGGTTATCGGTAGGAGGAGGGGCCTTTGGCCCTGTGAAGGTTTTATGCCCCAGTGTAGGGGAATTCCAGGGCCAGTAAGCAGGAGAGGATGGGATGTTGAACATGGTGAGGGGGGAGGGAACAGGGGTTTGTTTTGTTTTTGTTTTTGCTTTTTAATTTTAATTTTATTTTATTTCATTTTTCCCCGCAGGGGAAACTGGGAAAGGAGATATCATATGACATATAAATAAAGAAAACATCTAATAAAATAAATAAATAATTAAAAATAAAAGTAGCCTATGATTGGATTGCCTCACATCAGGAATTGCGTCTCCTCTCTCCTTCACTTTCTCCATAGAAACCACCAACACAGTCTTCTCTATGTCTGGCCTAAATGACTGACTGATCAGATTGCTTTGATGTTTCTGACTCTATAGCGATTATTTGTCCCAGAGTATTTCAAAGTCTCATAAGCAGTATCTTTTGCCTCCTACAGAAATGCAATACCTGGCTATTGCTTCTTGGTTTAAGTTACTGTAGTTCCTCACTTCTTGTCGTCATGGTATACAAAAGCCATAATAATCAAATATTTGTCTATTGTTGTATACATGAGTTTTTGCTGATAATTCACCTGGTAGTTTACTTATGGGGTTTTAAGTTTTAAATTTATTTCCCTTTTAAGATTATAATATATATAATCATATCCTTTTTCCTTCTGCTTCTTCCCCCCAAGTGTCCCATATACCCAACCCTTGATCTTTTTCAAAATCATCTTTTATTCATTAATTATATTATTTTATTTGAAATTACATTAATTGCATGCATATGTATATGTGTGTGTGTTGATTTTTGACCTCCTTAGTAACTATTTTTAAAGCGACTACTTTTTAAAATTAAAATTATATTAAGGCATTTGAATATGTAGAATTCTACAAAAACTGCCATGGAATATGCGTACATGTTATAGATAGTCAAAAGCTTTTAAAAACACAAATATGACCATGTTGAACATGATGTTCATGATTCAGAACCGATTTAGACAGTATATCCTCTGGGTCCTTGGAATCATTGTTTACCTCACAATCCTACTACGTCTCATTACAACTCTGTCTTGTTTAACACTAGTTAACATTCCTTCTATTGAAGACAAAACAATGCTACATACTTATGGGCTTGGTGTTGTTTCTATAACACTCAAATTTCTCCAGACGCTTTATAATAACAGCAAATGCGCATCACAACTCTCACATTATTGTTATCCTGAGCTCCAGGTAGTTAAACATTGAATTGGCATGTTTTGACATTTTAGATCATCACGTTTATTCAGCTGCTCTTGTGATTCAAGGAAAGAGATAACTCTGCTGATGAGCAAGAATGTAGACTGTGAATCTCTGACTTGGCATCACATCTGTATGGAGTGAAACAATGGCCTGCCTGCACTCAATGTATTGGATACAGCATACTGACATGAAGGACACAATGCCCAACCGATTGAAGAAAATGGAAAGGGTATGGATCACCTCTAGCAAAGTACAGGGTTGGTTAATGTTTCCCAATGTCACCTACCCTGCCACTTCAAATAAGGATGCGTGACACCTGGACACCAAATTATTAAAGCTTCAAGCAGTGACACTTTCTTCTCCACGTGGGGCCTGGCTTCTCCTTGACACTTTGCTCCTATAGTCCCTTCAGGCCCTTTGGCCTTTACTCCCTGCTTTTAACCTCTATAACTAATTAGATTTGGCTAACTCTTCAGTGAAAATAGTTTGCTTCAAAGTTTTCATTCAGTGTTCCCTTCTGGGCATACTTTGTCACTTCAGTCCAGCCTGCTCTTTTTACATGAAGTTTAAAAGGCTGACTTATTTTTATAAGGTTAAAAAACAAAACAAAACAAAAAAAAACCACAAACACTTTTCAAGGTCTACACCTACCTTGATACTTCTCATAAGGCCTAGAGGGTCAAGTCTGACAAAGGCTTCACAAGCCATGAAATCATTAGTTTCAGAAGTTTATGGATAAACAGAAGGTCCTAAGGACTCTGGCCTTATTTGAGGGAGTTAAAATTTTATGATTTGTTGTCTGGTAGCAGTTTTATTTGGGATCTAATTTATATTCTGTTCTAAAAAACTAAACAATGAAACCAACCCACCAACCAACCAACCAACTGAAGACTGACCAAAATAGTTGGGCTCATCTTCAGTAACTTTCATTGGAAATCATATTAGACACCAGGATTAAGCAGCATCATAAATGCTATTATCTACTTAGAAAAAGACAAAGGTGGAGTTGAAGACAATAGGGAGTTAATTCTCAGAATATGGTCTTCATTGCTTTTATTTTTTCTAGAAATAACATTAAAAAAACCTTGAATAGTTAACTACTTTAGACCTACTTCCATATCTCACAAATAATTTTAAAAGGCTATTTGTTTACTTAAAAACTTAACTATCAGGTGTAGAGGTCCTTGGACTAGTCCCAGGTAGTTAGTCTCGGGTGATGGCCTCCTCCATCACTTGGAGATGCTCAGAGAATTGTGTCTTGGTTGAGTAATTTCCACCTATCTTGTTTTCAAATGAAGCCAGGGTAGTATGTTTTTCTTTAGATAGAGTCTCAAAGAGGTACCTCATTCTACCCTGGATTTTACTCTGTAACACAGACTGGTCGCAAATTCATGATCCTCTTTCCTGAGCCTCCTGAGTGGTGAGGGGTTTACAAAGCATGTAGCATCATACCTGATTATAAGACACATTTTATTTTCATCTCTCTGGTGAGATACAACTTTTACAATCTCATAAGTGAATACTTAGATATTAAACATTTGTGTGTGTATCTGTAACAGAGAAGCTAGGAAAGAAATCTACATGCTTATGGCTTGGTAAAAAATGACTGTGTTGCACTGAATATTGCCTTCCACATCCTGAAAATGTTCTTGAGAAAATTTTTCTTGTTTACCAATTATAAGAAGACTACTAAACAAACATCAATAAAGCACTTACAAAATGCCAGGTACCTCATTAAGGATGTTAGATAGACTCCCATTTACTTCCCACAGTATGTCCATGAATAATACCATTATCTCCATTCTAAAGGTAAAAATAGTGGCAGAGACATTAATTAAATTGCTGAAATATACATAGCTAATAAGTACCTGAAAAAGCCTTTGAGTATCAATCACTACTTAGGCTTAAAGAAGGACTGATATGCCATCTACTCTGTGAATTTCTCATGGAGAAACCACAAATATTTATTAATTATACACCAAATGAGAGCTATACCCCCAGTTATCACACAGTGATACGTTTTGTTTTTCATTGTATAACTTTCTAATTCCATGAAGATGCTTGCGTAAACTGCTTTTAGTTGCCCATCAAAGTTCATTTGGAGGCTGGAGAGATAGTTCAGAAGTTAAGAGTGTTTGTACCTCTTTAGAGGTACACAGTTCAATTCCTACCACCCACATTATATGACCTATAATTGCCTTTAATGTCAGTTCTATAGGATCCAGTCTCTCTTCTTCCTTTCTAGTGTACACACACACACACACACACACACACACACACACACACACACATACACACTCAAACATACATACTCAAAAGCATGCACACATGCACACAAAGACACACAGGCATAATAAGAATATAATAACAACAACAATAAGTTATTTTTAAATCAAAAAGGTAATGGTTATACTAAGTGGAAGAAACAGCATATCAAATTATTTCCATAATATAGAAAAACCCATAAAACCTTACAGTGTAGAGTATAAGTCTAGCAACTCATAAGACATTTGCTGCTCCACAGGTTTGTATTAACACTGCTGAAATTACCATCCAGGAAATGACAATCAACCAAGACAACATGAAAAAAAAATGTGGAGCCTGTGGTAGGGAGGATGATTTGTGGTGTGACAGGGCACTGAGGATACAGCCCTGGCCTCTTGTGATGTGGGAGGAGGACACGCTTGAACCTTCATCAAGTCTCCAAAAGGAAACAGGAGTTGACTGTGTTTGCTAATACAGAGGAGGCAGTGATTTGTGGGAAGGGAGAGGGCACAGCTTCTCATGTGAGGGAGGCAAAAGCCACTCATGTCTGCAAAATAGAGGTCTCTGAGCCTATGTGGCTCTTTTGAGAAAAGCATGTCCTTCCTGTCTTCCACTTCAGTACACGGGAGGAGTGAGAACACATTTGTGAGCACAGAGAGTACACTGACATTAGCAGCGTGTCATTTCCCCAAAGTCTGAAAGAGCAATGGATTGATTTCAAGGCTCACAGTGGGACAGGGTAAGACAGCAGGGCTCACATGTCTTTCGGAAACAATATAAATTCATAGAGCTATTTCAAGGTCTCGTGAAGAGGTGATAAACTGGTGGGTCTGGTTACATGCTTCCTCCTGTGGGGATGATTTTATCCCTTTTAGGTAAGTCAGAGTGATTTGTTTTTTTCTCAGTCTGCTTTTCTGCAAATCCACTTTAAATGAGCAGGTTGATGTCAGGGCAGGTCTCTTAACTCCCTCTTTTTCCGCTTGGGTTCAACTCAAGTTCTTGTGAAATCATTATCCTTTCTGTTCCTTCAAGATGGACTGCCACAAAACCAAATTACAAAGTAAACAAAATGAAGTTAAGAATGTGTTCAAGGCTATGCTGCTTGTGCAGCTGTGGGCAAAAAATCAAACAGCCACTGTCAGTTTCCCCCTTTTACCATGGGCTTCCTCTACATCCTGTGCCTATGACTCTGAAACACGCAGCCCCTCAGGCCAAAGAGGTAGTATGCTCTCCCTAAACTAGAGCTACATCCAAATCAAAGCACAGTATCCCCTTTCAACAGTTGGAAGTGCAAAGTCTCAAGGCAATTAGCTTGTTCACAGCCAGTCAGTCCTTCAGGGAGGGCCCTAGTAGTACAATCTGTCAAGAAAACCAAGCTCTACATTCTTTACAAGCAGGAAAATCAACTAAATATTCTTATTATGCTTAATATCAGTCTAATTCAGTGAATAAACAAACAAATTCCATATAGCTTATTACCTACAGTACTGACCCTTCCCAGGAATAACTAGGCTAGGAAAACTAGCACCCTACATTCTTTGCTACCAACCTATATAGTCCACCCACATCCCTGAACGCTTTCAGAGTTTTATTAACGACTAGATGGGGGCTACAGGAGATGTGCTGGGTTTACTTTCCCTTTCATCTATTTCTTGCTTGTATTACAACCAGATCCCTATTTTTCTCAGCCTCTGTGGTTGAGGCTCCTATCACTTCCTCTCTCGTTTCTCAGCATATC
>JADRCD010174806.1:9829-43132 GCA_019843815.1 Montemys delectorum | reverse complement strand
CCCCGCCCCTTTTTTTAAGGCATGAAGTCATCAACATTAACCTGAAAAACAAGCCTGATTGGTACTATACAAAACATCCTTTTGGCCAAATTCCTGTCTTGGAGAACAGCCAGTGTCAGCTGGTCTATGAGTCTGTCATTGCGTGTGAGTACCTGGATGACGTCTTCCCGGGAAGAAAGCTGTTTCCGTATGACCCGTATGAACGAGCTCGACAGAAGATGTTATTGGAGCTCTTCTGTAAGGTACACACAATTCTGAAGAGCCTGGTTTTGCTTTGTGTGTGTTTCCCCAACTTCAGTCTCTTCCAAAATCAATCATGACCTGGTTTGATTTTCACCCTGTGAGCCTCTGAAGCATAACTCACTTGGGATTAGAGTCGGGTGTGACCATTGACATTAATAGTGGGAGGCAGAGATGCAGGAGGCTAGAAATGGGAGTGTCAAAACAGCTGGGATTGCTAATCCTTTAAAAGGAGCGTTTCTCAAGCTCCAGCACAAAATATTGGAGGGAACTTATGCCTGGAAGAAGGTTGTCTTGTCAGCAGCGCAGGAATGACATCAGTGTAGGAAACATGACTAATGAGCAGTTGTTGATAGTGAGAGAAAAAGTGACGGGAACATTAAGACCTTTGAAAATAAATAAAAATGATTCAGTAGAGGGATGCAGAGTGAAGTGCATGGCGCTCAAGCCTGAGGATCTGATTTTGGATCCTCAGCATAACATAAAAAGCCACCTGGTAGTGCCTGCCTGCAATTCTGGTGCTGGGAAGGGCACAGCAGGATCCTTGGGACTTGTTGGCCAGCTCGTCTACCTGAATTTGCAAGCTCCAAGTTCACTGAGAAATTCTGTCTCAAAAAAACAAGGTGTTTGCCACCAAGCCTGATGAGCCAGGTTTGATCTCCTGTACGCGTGTGGTGGAAGGAAAGAACTGACAACTGAAAAGTGTTCTCAGACCCTCCCCCCCAACGCATTTCAGGACACGCATGCATTCATGCCATGCATGCATTCACACGAGTGTGTGAAGCATGCACACACACAAACCACACACACATACCAATGTGCACGCACCCAAACACACACACACAAATATTCATGTGCCCAACTTAATGCTATTAACAGCTGACATATATCGAGCATCTGGACGTTCTAAACCTTCTCTGACTGTTGATTCCCTTCTGACTGCCCTTGGTTCAGTTCCCGGTTCAGTTTTTCACCTAGGGACACGGAAGCTTAAGGTGTCCCACCCTAGAGTGTATTACAGCCTGGGAGTAGCTGAGCAAGCAGGGGGCAGTGAGAACCCTGCTAAAGCCCTTGGCTATAGCAGCTGCTGTCAGAAGTGGTTCTGGGCACAGACCCCCCCCCCCCCCCCAGAACCTCTCACCAAGGACAGGGCCATCTGCTTTGGCCAAGTCCTCCTGTGCTGAAGCTGGGAAGCTTCGCTGCATTTCAGTCAGTGGGAACAGTTCTCACAAACATCTCGACTAAGAACCTGTGCCTTTTGACTAGGTCCCACATTTAAGCAAGGAATGTCTGGTAGCGACGAGATGTGGAAGAGACTGTACGGATCTGAAGGTCGCCCTGCGCCAGGAGTTGTGCAACATGGAAGAGGTACAAAGGGGCTTCTCTCCTGTCAGAGGCAGTGGGCCAGGCTCTGTAGTGTCTCTAACCTAGTCGCCTGACATTGCCTGCTTGCAGACCTTCTGCTGAGCTGTGTTCCAATAAGGAGATGGGGGGGCCTGGTGCGGCCCAAGCCCGGCCTGCTGTGGCTCTCTCTCTCCCTGGGGGAAGGGGGCCCTGGTGCTGAGGCCCAGGCCTCTCTCTCCCTCCTAGGGCGGCTAGGGCCTGGTGGTGAGGCCCAGGTCTCTCTCTCTCTCCTAGGGCAGCTGGGGCCTGGTGGTGAGGCCCAGGTCTCTCTCTCTCTCCTCCCGGGGCTGGCCTGCTTGCTGCACGGCGCCTTAATTAAAAAGGAGGCAATGTATGAATGAGTTATTTTATTGTAGGAAGGGGAAATATGCTAGTTGAATAGAGAGAAGGAAAGGAGAGGAAGGAGAGAGAGAGAAAGGAGAGGAGGGAGAAGAGAAGAGAACAAAGAGCAGAGAGGAGAGAGAGAGCAAAGAGAGAGAGGAAGCAAGCAAGAAAAAGGGGAAGCAAGAGCGAGAGGGGAAGAAAGGAACAAGAGAGTGAGGAGGGGGCAAACTACCCCTTTTATTGTATGGGGTGTGGCATGCCTGGCTTGTGGTCAGATGACGGTGTGTAAGGTCCAGCTAGAATGCTGGGAGTTGGAGGCAGTGTCTGCCTGATAGAGCACACATCTCCTGCAGGGGCAGCTGTGAGGAGTCTGGGCTGAAATTTGAGCCATGGTCTCAGGAGCAATTCACTGAACACCTTCCGTCCCTTCGAGCAAATGCTCAGTAGATCTCCGGGGTTCAAAGTGGCTCTACTCTACTGGACTCTGGCTGTGAGAACTGCCCCACACTGAGCCTCCATGTGGTCCCTTTCTAGTCATCCGACTGTGAACTGTGGATGCCTGCATCCCTGACCTGCTCTGAAATGATTCTTGACAAGGTGTCCAGGACGAGCAGTGAATTTGTCCTTTCCTGGTCTCGTTGCGTTCCCAAAGTGTTTCTGCAGGGCTCGGCCGATGAGGCTGAAGTATTGGTTGGAGGCTTGTCTCCTAATGGTTTTACTCTCTCACACTGTGAAACCAGAGGGAGGCAAGCCAGGGCTGTGTCTGTGCTTCCTCATGAAGCTCGCAGGGACGGAGGCTCCTTGTTCTGTCTGTCACATTTAGTGCAAGGTTTTATCCTTCATCACAAGATGGCAGCTGGAACTTCAGCCATAGTTCTCCACTCAGACTTCTAGCAAAGAGAGTGGAAGAGAAAAGTGGCATAGCTGCACCCTCTTAAAGGACTGAGCAGGAAATCCAGTGACTGCTTACATCTTGGTGGCCAGACGTTAGTTGTCAGGTCGTGACCATCAGCACTGGGGGCTGGGACAGGACACCCAGAATAAAGTCAATGTTGTGTGTTTTAGAAAAGGAAGGTAGGTGCGGATGGATGAGGGGTGGCCTTGCTGGCAGAGTCTCCAGCACAGGGCGTCATGGAGTCGTTTCCACCCACCCATCCTGAGGGTCATCTGTGGGGCTGGGACTCCCTTTACCTCTGCTCTACAAACTGATGAATCCTTTTTATGAGGGAGGTTGTTCCCCTGGACAGCCAGAAAAAAAGGACTATCTTCATTCCTTTTAGAGAAGGCTAGCCATTTCTATTCTTCCATTTGACTTTCTCAGCTAGAAGCAGATTAAATCCACACACACTCCATTTCTGGTCTTGGAGATGTACAGTTGCAGTGTTTTTGTAAGATGAAGTAGTAAGACATTACCTTTTGTCTTGAGTCCTCGGACTGCCAGGACCCCACCCCAGAGGCAGTGGATGGTAGGGTCTTGTTTTAGGTGTGGCTTGACTGGATTCTGGGCTCTTGGGCAGGAGGAGTCCTGGTTGATGTTTCCACAACTGCTTCACCTACACCAACATGTCCTTTAACCACAGCTGAAGACGACATCTAATAAGAGAGGCTTTGCCCGGGAAGGGCAACTGTTGCTGCTTTAAAAGAAGGAATTGAAACCTTTCTGAATACAGAATTTTTAATGTCTCTATATTTAACAATGGTTAGTGTGTGTGTGTGTGTGTGTGTGTGTTGTTGTTGTTGTTGTTGTTGTTGTTGTTTCTGAGACAGGGCCTCACTATGTAGTCCTTGAACTCACAGAGACCTGCCTGTCTTTGCCTTTCAAATGCTGGTATTGAAAGTGCGTGCCACATGCAGCTACCTGCCCGGTTACTGTCTCACAGCATCTTGAGCACTGGGTCAGATTAAGGAGCCGAAAACAAAACACTGAGTTCAGAGACCACTGAAAGTACATTGTGGTTGTTCTTGCTGCTCTTGTACATGAATCTATGAAGTTAGGATGTAGGTGTGCATCTCTTGGGCTCCCTCTCAGGACAATTAAGCCAGTATTCTGTGCCACACACTAAGATGTGGTAGTGCTCTGTGTACATGGCTCACTGTGCTGCACATTATCCTGCTGAGGCCAACAGTACCCATACTTGGTAACTCAGAAGGGATGCTCACTAGTGAAGGCTGTAAACTAGGAATGGAAATGTTACAGACACCCAGAAGGCTCAGTGGTATGGTGGAGATCAACTGTTAAGCCTGCTTTGAACCAAGGTATGTTGAGTGCTAGTCTGGAGACAATCAGGAGAGGGAGAGCTGGTATGTGTGAGGGGAGGGAATCCAGATCCAGGGCAGACCACAGTTAGAAGGCTTTTCACCTGTGCCAAGGAATTTCCCCTTGATTTCGAATATTCTTCCGTGTGACTATTCATATTCTCGAATATGTTGTGTGGATTAACTATGGTGTGTGGAGTAACTATGTTGTATGGAATAACTGTGTTGTGTGGAGTAACTGTGTTGTGTGGAGTAACTGTGTGTGTGGAGTAACTGTGTTGTATGGAGTAACTGCAGACTTTGAGGCAAGAGAGTGATCTTTTCTTTCTTGCTTTGCTCACCTGACCACCAGGACCGCAGTAATAGGGTTATAGAGGGGACTTGATTGGAGAGGTTTCAAGGGACCAAGATAAGATGAACTTTGGTGGAGGTTGATGTTGAAATGTCTCCAGTAAACAGGATGCTACTGGGACTCGGAGAGAAACTCCAGTTTGTTCTGTATGTGGTGTTTCGGGACAGATATGGGTGGGAGACAGAGCTCGGGAGAATGATATATAGGCCACACTAGGCCTTAGGAATGGTTTCCTAGCTAGCAGTGTTAACTAGAAGAGATTGGAATATATAACAAGCAGGGTGGTGATAGGCATGCCATATCACTCTCTGGAAAACAAGTGAAAAAGACGGAACAAACCCCTGATTTGTAAAGAGCTGATGGCAGGCGGGACATCCTCCGGGCAAAGCTGGGGGCTGTCTCCAAACTCAGCTGAGACAGCCCAACTTCCCGAGGTTGGCCAGCCTTGGCTCTGGTAGCTCCTACTTGTACCACGTCAGGCCCGCTGAGGGTTCAGCTTTGTTTCAGTGGATTCGGAAGAGAGTTTGGTCCCACAGAGTAAGGACGCTAGCTGTGACACACAGGATGTGAGACAGCCAGTGGACATGAACAATACAAGTCATTCCTCCAAATGTTAATTATACAGACTCTAGGTCCTAAAGTATAGGGTCTAGGAGATCCTAGTGAAATTAAAATTGACTAGAATAATTCTGACAGAAATGCCCCTTAATTCACACTAGCATTTTTCCCGTTTTTTTTTTTCTGTTTGTTTGTTTGTTTTGTTGTTCACTTGTTCGTTTTGGAGACAGAGTCTCACTATGTAGCCCTGGCTGTGCTGGAACTCACTATCTAGACCAAGCTGGCCTTGAAGTCATAGAGATCTGCCTGCCTATGTCACCCGAGAGCTGGAATTAAAGGCATGGATCATCTCACCCTTCAAGTGGGTTTACAAGCAGGATTTTGTGTGGGTTGAAAAGCTATTAGACACACATGGCATTTCTGATGGACAAATAATCTGATATTCATTCTCTCTCTCTCTCTCTCTCTCTCTCTCTCTCTCTCTCTGTGTGTGTGTGTGTGTGTGTGTGTGTGTGTGTGTTCATGTATGGGGGTTTAGGTGGGCTTATGCCACAGTGGATACATGGAGGTCAGAGGACAGTCTCAGGTATTTGTTGGAAACAGAGTGTCTTAGTTAAGGTTTTACTGCTGTGAACAGACACCATGACCAAGGCAACTCTTAATAAGGACAACATTTTCTTGGGACTAGCTTACAGGTTCAGAGGTTCAGTCCACCATCATCAAGGTGGGAGCATGGCAGCATCCAGACAGGCATGGTGCAGGAGGATTGGAGGGTTCTACATCTTCATCTGAAGGCTGCTAGGAGAATACTGGCTTCCAGGCAGCTAGGGTGAGGGTCTTAAAGCCCACACCCACAGTGACACACCTACTCCGACAGGGCCACACTGTCTAATAGTGGCACTCCCTGGGCGGAGCATAGACAAATTGTTGCACAGAGCCTGTCTTTTGTTGTCCTCTGCTTTGTGTGCCGTGTCTCCCGCCACACTACAGGAGCACTGTGATGACTGACACATGCTACACTCAGCTTTGCTGGTCCTGGGATCTGATCTCGGGTTCTCACGCCTGCACCCACTCAGCCATCTCTGCCCAAGGTCAACATTTTAATGCAAAAGCATGTCATGTGATAGCCTAGCAAGAGACCCAGTTTGCAATTTGGGGCCCTGAGCTCCAGGTGAGCTTTCTCTTTCAAAATATGACTTGTACTCTTTTTGTGTAAAATGATCTTTAAAAAGTCCAGTTTCCTGGGCCTGAAATTCAGCACATAGAGGATAAGGGTCAGAGGGTCACAAGTCCGGGCTAGTCTGAGCTGCGTAGTGAGATGCTGTCTCAGAAAAAAGCAGCAATCATGAAACTTTAAAAAATATTAAGAATTCACTTAAGGCCGTATAAATAATAGAAATAAAATCTTCAGCTTTGATGGTCAGGCCAACAGCCTGCTGTCCTTCTGCCTGTCTTGAATGCCGGCCTGTGCTTTATGCTGTCGGGATGCTGTGGACTAAGCTCACATCAAACCTGCCTCTGAGGTTCAAACCTGGCTATTCTTGAGTGGTTAGTCTAAGATGTTCCCCCTTTTTAGTTTCCTTCTGTGTGATATTGACTTTATCATCTCCCGCCCTGCTGGGCTCTGGCTTTCTTGTCTTTGTGGATTCCAGGGTGGCAAGGCCTCTCAGGTTTTCCTTGCTACCAGTGACTTATTCAGAACCTTTTCACCGTGGTGGTTGTTAAATCCAGCCCCGAGTGGTGCAGGAACTTGCTGGATTGGCCAGAGTTGTTTCTGATGCTTTGGATTTTCCTTCATAGTCTGTGATCTAGACATTAGGCATTGGCTCTGCGTTCTGGCTTTGCTTGGTCCCTTTCCAGCTGTTAGCAGCCTTAATGGAGAGAGGCTTGAAGCTGCAGGGAGGGAGCCAGGGCCACAGGGCACTTCACGCTTCAGCCTCTTGATGTCTAGTGGCCTGCTTTGTATTCCTGTCCTTTGCAGTCTCATGCAGAGTTTCCCACAGGGCCCAATCACACGCCTTGTGTTCACTGTTTGCCGGAGGGTTGTATCCTTTAGTGTGTGCACCACTCAGGAGCTCCTGTGCCTTACTGCCTTTAAATTTCACCCATAATCTTAACATCTCTCCCTTCTGTCCCTCCTCCCTCCCTCCCACTCTTCTTTTCCCCTCTTTTCTTCCTCCCGCCCTCCCTGCATGTTTTTCACACTCACTGTGTAGCCCAGGCCAACTGCAAACCCTTCATCCTCCGTGTCTCTAGTTCTGGGTTAAAGTCATGCTCTACCATGCCCAGCCACGGTGTTAATGTTTAATTTGCCTTCCCTTCTTTTCAAACAAAAAGACGATTTAGCCCAGCCATTGTGCTGTTTCGTTAAGTTTACTGTTTGAGGAAAATTGTCTCCAGACCTTGTCTGTCTCCGCTCTAAGACGCCAGCTAGTTTGTACAGTTACATTTAAAGAGGTCTCTCATATATAAAATATTACAAAATATACTTTGAATAAGAGAATTGAGCCCATTAAAAGGATTGCAGCCGAGGATTTTCAGAATCCCGTCAATTCCTAAATAGGGACGAGTTGTATTTTGTATTTTCATAGAATAACTTGGTCCTAAGTGATAGCTATGCATGGGGAGGGTCCTACCTGAGACGCACGTTCAGCCTTCCTGACACAGCAGTGATTCTCTTTACAGCAAATCTCCTCACTATGGCCTGAGCTCAGCCAGGGCTGCCCTGTTCTGTGCGGCAAGGAGCTGGAATTTAAAACCTTGAACCCTCCTCTTATTTTCTTACAAACTCCAAAGACCTCTACCCCACACCCAAGTCCTTTTCGCTCCTGCCTCTGGGTATGGGTTTGACTGTACTGCTCCTGTCCTGGAGGGTGCCTTTGTGCCTTAGCAGAAGCGTGTGTGTGTGTGTGTGTGTGTGTGTGTGTGTGTGTGTGTGTGACTTCCAACTCGTAAGAACTCTTCCCCCTCCATCAAGTACAGAGTGTCCAGCAGGAGACAACACTGCTTGAGCGCTGAGACCAAGGATTCCCTGGTGATGAGCTAAGTGATGTCAGTGTAAGGCAAGGGTGGAAGATCTTAGACTGGGCTGATTAGAATGCTTGGTTTGAAGAAGTCTGGATTAGCTGTTAGAAATCGCTCTTCTGTTACCAATATAGGAGTCGTATGTGGCCCAAGAAGTAGATTCCCCTAGTTCTATAACACTTCTGTCTCAAAAGCCGCAAGGTTTCTTTCTTTTCTCCTCTTTAACTGAGAGAAGGGAGTTTTGGCCACTGTTCCACACCATCTATGGCCACCAGGGGGAGCCCCACACACTTCTTCCACTTGTGTTCCCTGCTGATATTCCTTCTTTACCACGCTAGGGGGAGCCCTAGCATGAGGTGAAAGGCTTCGTGGAGATTTGCACCTTCGGCACACCAAATAGTCCTCCTGTCTGCTATTGCTCCGTAGCACACCTCTTGTCATCCTCTGCAGTCACTGGCGAGAAGAGAACACATTTGTATTACCATTTTTAAATTTTTACTTACTTATATTTTATTCATTATTGTGTGTATGTATAATGTGTGTGTGTGTGTGTGTGTGTGTGTGTGTAAGCAGGCAGGCATGATCGATCAGAGGATAGCCTCGGGTGTTGATCTCACCTCCACCTTGTTTGAGGCAAGGGTCTTTGTTTGCTTTCCTCTGCCTTAGTCAGGTTGTCACCCACGAGCTTTCCCAGATGCTTCAGCCTGTGTGTGCACAGGAGTGCAGGGGTCACAGATGGTCCTGTTACCCCATCTGGCTTGAACTGTTTTTTTTTCGTGGGTTTTTACGATTTGAAATAAAGTCCTCACACTACCACGACAGGCATTTCTATCCGCTGATCCGTCTCTGCAACCTCAGAACATGTTAAAGGAGATTCTTTTGAATGCTGCCAATACCAACTACCCCTCTGCAGGTTCTCCCCGTCTCCGTGTGCGGGACTTGAAGTGTGGGGTAGTACTGTGTTCCTGAGAGGTGCCAGCCTTACGTAGAAGGAAGCTCCTGTTGAAGATCCTCAAGACAGCTGCCAGTCTCCAGGGAGGCCAGGCCAGGGTGCCTGGTGTCACCAGGTGGAGGCTGTAAAGGAATCTATGGGGAGGCCACTCTGTAGTTCAGGCGTGTTAGGCTGACTTGTACACTGGTCCCCTTCCACCCTGCTGCGACCACGTGTGTGACAAGGACAGCCTGGGAGGAGGGGCTTATTTTGGCTCTCGATTTCAGGGTACTGTCAATCATGGCGAGCAAGGCCTAGTGGCAGTAGTCTGCAACCGTGGACGCAGAACCCTAAGGCTGCCTGTGCCCCTGTGTGGGTGACAGGAGGAAGGCCCAGGCTTCTGAGAGTGTGGCTGGTCCTTGGCTGGTTGGTCGAGAACATGGCGGCCGTTGAGAACCTTCTGCTCTGTTCTTTCCCCTCTGTCTTAGCTACTTTTTTTCTGTTGCTGTGAGAAAACACTGTGGCCAAGATAACCTGGAAGGTTCTTTCTTGTGGCTCTCTGTCTATGGTCTGCCGAAAGTGTGTTTTCCTTACAGTCCACCTATGTGGCTTGATTTGAGAAAGGAGAGTTTTGTTTTATTGTAGAATGTTAATGATATTGGGTACTGTGAAACCTGAAGAATTTGAATAAAAGAAGAAATTATGATAAAGGCAACACGGGATGAAAGGAGACCCACTAACAGCGCTGCTCTGTCTTGCTAGCCCTAGCTCCGAAGTCACCGAGAAGGCAAAAGAAAGGCCAGTGGGGTCTGCAGCACCCCCTTGACTATAAGGAGTGGGTAGGAGATGACGTCACTGCTCCAGCAAATGGACATCCTAGCTCCGACCTCATCTGATCTGGAGACAGTCTAGGACTTGGGGGGCGTCTGTGTTAGGCTAAGGGAAGAGCTAGGCCACTTCTTCCTGATTTGCTCTTTCCAGATTCTCCAGTCAATGAGCCACGTTTTTTTTGTTCAGTGTTGAAGAGAGGCAGAGAGCAGGATGTAGTCAAGAGAGGCCGGCCCTAAAGGAGTCGGAGGAAGCATCGTGGGAGGGGAGAAGTGGTCTCTTGAAAATAGGAGACTGGCAAGCTAGTCCTCCTTCCCTGTAATTAATATGATATTTTTATTTAGCATCTGCAGCACATGCCAGCAAATGTATAAATTAACTGGCTGTTGTTCTGTGTATATTTCTAGATTCTTGAATATCAGAACACTACCTTCTTCGGTGGAGACTGTATATCCATGATTGATTACCTTGTCTGGCCCTGGTTTGAGCGGTTGGATGTGTATGGACTAGCTGAGTAAGACATCTGATTATGTGATTGCAAATTCAATGAGTGCCAATTGTCGAGAAGCTCTGGGTCCCACTGACTCCCCTGTGGACTGTCTCGGGATGTTTGTGAAACAAAACTCAGGGCTGGGTGCCACTCATGCATGGTTCCGTGTCCAAATATACCCGTGTTCTTCTCCCACTGAGTACAGATTCATGTTACCTACATATCTATGGCTAAGAAAGACCCTGAATGCAAAGGCTCCCCCACCCCATGCTTCAGAGACCACCATCCCCTGTATATCCACAGACATGTAAAATAATCTGTAGCTTCCTCCATGGACACACACACACACACACACACACACACACACACACACACACACGGTCCTGCTGAGTCACTCGGCACATGCCACGTGTCTGAGTCCCATCTCATGTCCCCTCAAATAGAAATGCCCTTTGAAATCCAGGTTTCCAAAGCAACACCTGTGTTACTCTTGATATAAACAAAGTAGAAGTCACACATCACACAAGTGCCACATATCAAGCATGTTTAAAGCGTGGCAGGGATATTTAAAGCTTTGTTACCTCCTCAAAGCTCAGAGGTGACATTGGCCACGTGTAGTGCTGCCTCAGATACCAGCCAGCCATGTCAGGCATGCCCGACACTTTTAGGATTTGGAAAGTAGCTCTTTGGATCAGACACAGACTAGGTGGTGAGGCACACAGGTAACGTATAAAGCCACCTCCTGCCAAGGCAGAGTGGAGAGCGCCAGATTAGCAAGACTCTACCAAGTGTCCTGGCCCCCAGCCCAACAGCTGCCCCCCACCCCCAGCATGTCGTCTGTCAGACCCTAGACCTGAATCCCCTGTCCATGTTTGAAAAGACCTGGGTTTCAAGGGTTCGTGCTTGCTTTAAATCTATTTTTAAAATGTTTGGGAAGCTACTCTCTTTTTCAAAGCCCTAAAAGTAAAATCTGCAAATGGCCTATGACTGTTGGCTAGAGAGATTGTCAGTCAGCCAGCCATGAAATGAAGATGCTTAATCCCCTGCCTGACTTCATAAGTGTTCTGTCATTTCCCAGAAGCCACTGTGACAGTGTCAACAGTTGGACACACAGTTCCAAGGAAGCCCTTTTCCTCAGTAAAGCTCAGGCTCACTGGATAATAGCCAAGCACGCCACATTTCCCAAAGACACCCATAGTTTTGTTTCTTTCTAATCTACAGAGTAGTAATTGTCCTCTTTGCCAACCCTGTCCCTTTCCTGTCTTGCAGCTGTGTGAATCACACCCCGATGCTACGGCTCTGGATAGCCTCCATGAAGCAGGACCCCGCCGTATGTGCTCTGCACGTTGATAAAAGCATTTTCCTGGGCTTCTTGAATCTCTATTTCCAAAACAACCCTTGTGCCTTTGATTTTGGGCTGTGTGGCCCGATTGTACAGTAATCCAGGCATTGCCCAGGGTTCTCATCATTCTGACTCTGCATCATGGGTCATCTTGGGGGTCAGTGGGTTTGTTCTTTTTTTTTTTTTTTTTGAGGTCCCTAATAAACATGGACATGTAAAATATAGTCTAATTATCTATCACGTGTCTGACTCCTGCAGCCTGTAGCTTCTAATGATTCTCTAGAAAGTGCCCAGCACAGAAGCAGAAGTGTATTTTGGGAGCTAGTGTGATCCCTGGCTGCCTGCCTCTGGCTAGTTTGATTTCCAGATTACTGATCACCATGCTGGTATGAAGGGCTTGATTGACAGACGTTTGTCACTGTAGGTTGGAACTCTCCAAAGGCTTCTTGGGTGAGAAGAAACCTTGAGAAAATGGGGAGAAAGGAGAGGGAGGAGGAGGGCGAGGAGGAGATGAAGAAAGACGGAAGGAAAGGAAGAAAGGAAGGAAGGAAGGAAGGAAGGAAGAAAGGAAGGAAGGAAGGAAGAATCTCTATGATGAAATACGTTCTTTTAGCAAAGCAATGCTGCTGCCCATATGGGTAGGCGCGTGTATCATTCCTATTCAGACTTTGGCCGTGAGTCTGGGAGATACCCAAGGATCTCGTGACTGGAAAGAATTCTAAAGCAGGAAATGAAACACCCGTTTATCACTCTGGACTAACTATGTCAGGATCTCACTGGTGTTGCTGGAGCTCAGGATGTCTCCCAAAATGTTTTATTAACCAGCATCCTGTCTCCAAAACACCCTCCCCTCTGATCTCACTCACAGGCAAAGGTCACTCACTGCTGGATACACGTCACATTTGCTGTTGGTTTCAACGGATGCCTCTGGTTGCTTGGTGAGTACCTAATCCTGGACCACGGGAGGATAACTGATGGAGACATGGACCCTGCCCGTGGCGGTCTCCCATCTCTGCACAGGTTGGCCTGGGGATTAGCCTGGTGTACTGGAACTCACCTTGCAGTGATGGTCTGGCTTGGCTTCTCTGTAGCCCTCTACCAGTCAACTTGACCAGGCAGCCTCATGCCACCAAAGACGGAGAAGATACAGGGGTTTCCCTGAGGCAGCTGGTCTGCCAGCAGGTGACTTCCTCTGCAGGGGGACTGTCCCATGCTGCTTTATCCAGGGTATCCTCATCGGCCACAGGCCATTCTGGCTTTGTTGTCTCTTCCCAGCCTCTCTGCATCCCCAGCCACACCCAGAGGCCAGGCAACAGCGATCGTGATGTCCCGACTTCAGTGTACCCTGCTTTGGACTTAACCCAGACCAACCCTCCCTATGCCCTGCATCTCAGCTGGCTCTGCCAGCTGCTGGCTATGGGCTTCTTTTTCACCACATAAATAGTTACCAGGTGCTGTCCCGTGCCGGTTGGACAGAGGCAGGCCTGTTTGGCAAGGTGACCAGGCCTGCCAGAAAAGACAGGCATGTGACAGGCAGACTGTGGAACCATCTGTTCCGGATGTGGTGCCCCGTTGCCATGGTACCCAAACTACTGTGGCGTCTGTGCTTGGAAGAAGGGAATTGTTCGTTCGTTCCTGTGGTCTCTACCAGGGCTGCCGGCTCTGATTACGTCTGCAGGTATCTAGAGAGGCCCCAGCCTGGGACCAAACTGTTGGTCCAGAAATGGTATATCTCGGGGTTAGAAAGCTGTAAATGCATTCTTCAGGCTTCACAGTACTTTACAAAGCTTGAAGAACCTGGAAATATAGGCTGGAGAGACGTGCTCACAGGGTGAGATCGCTGGCTGATGGAGTACAGCCTCCACTGGGGTTCGGACGCCCTTTGGGTGCTTGTGACTTCTGCAGGCCGCCAGGCTCCTGGTTTCCTTCACTGCCTTGAACTCACTATTTCCTGCTTCTTTTTTGTTATTATTTTCCTTCCTTTTTTTACTTTTTTAAAAATTTTTTTTTTTAAATGTGTTTAAGTGTATGTATGTGCACCATGTACATGCCTGGTGCCCAAGGAGGAAGTCGGAAGATGGCACAGGTCCTCTGAGACTGGAGTTACACGGCTGATCTCCCCCATGTAGGTGCACACCCAGGTCCCCTGGAAGAGAACAAATGCTCTCAACCGCCGATCCACCTTCCCTGCCTCTCTTCTGATTCTCGATGTCACCTTCCTAACTCGTGCAGCAGATGGAGTCGCTGATCTCTGGTTGAAACTAGGATTGAGCCTGAAGCATATGAGACAAACCAACAATATTTCATGAAGAGTTCTTATGGGGTTCAGGGAAGAAAAATATAAACGTTATACATTAATGATGGGTAGGGCGGCCTCTCAGTAAAGTGTTTGCCGCACAATATAAGGACCTGAGATTGGATGCCTGACATTTATGTACAACGCTGGACATAGCTATGACCCCAGCACAGTGGAGGCAGAGACAGGAGGAATCCAGGAGCTTGTTGTCCGAGCTAGTCTAGTCTAGATCACACTTTCTTTTGCCGATGCCCGGCCTGCTGGGTGTGGTTGCCATGGTGCCTTGAAGCTTTTCTGTTGGTGCAGGATGGCCTCTCCCTTGATATTTCCCCTTCAGTTCTCCAGAGTGCATGCATACCCTTCACCATTGTCCTCCCCCCCCCCCCTTCTCCCATTTCTGGACATGTTTGCTACATGAGGCGAGTATCTCAGATGAATCATGAGGCACTGCAAACATGGAGAAGGCAGGAGGTACTTGATATCATTTCTTCGTCTGGAAACGAGTGGTTGTTTAGCATTCACTTGGTGAACAGAAAGGCCCTCTTAGTTCCATCCAAGACTCTGTTGCTGATGGTCTGAAGGCAACATGGAGGAGGGAGGGAGGTGCCCCTAGGGTTCCAGGCTCAGTGGTAGAAGGGGACACTTGGCTTGAAGCCAGGGGAAGAGGTCACCTGGACTCACAGAGGAAGCTCTGTAGGAATCTTCACCTAAAGCTAGCTTCTCACTGTGGGAGAGGAACAATGAAGTTTGTGTACTGAGTGCTCGAGGCATGGGAGGGATCTCACCTACAATACTCACTCTTCAGAACTTTGCAAGACAAATGATAATTCCACCCATCCTACAGAGAGGCAAGCTGAGGCTTTGAGTCCTGTGATTTGTCCAGATGTCCTAGAGCTCGTCACCAGCTCTGCCTTCCCGAGCTCTCAAGAGAGAATCATCCCTTAGACCTGGCTTTCCTAGAACCTCTCGGATAGAGAGGGCATATAGACGGTGGTGACTGCCGACCAGTGTCCCTGCTGAATGAACATCTGTGAGTCCAGGATGGGGTTGATAACTCGATAGGTGGGTACACCTGACCCAGCTCAAGGGGACTCTCATGAGGCAGCTGTTACAGCTCTTCTCCCTTATTGTCCAAGGGGGACCCCTGTCTCTGGAGCTGGAGGGGCTCTGCTGTGGCTGTTTTCCAGATCCTAAGAGCCAGTGAGAGCAGAAGTGCGAGAGGGTCAAGGCACACCTTCTCACGTTCTCAAAAAACTGGGGCAGCATCCCAGACTCCCCTGTAAGACCCATAAATGTTTCCTAGGCATGACAAGCCCGGCTGCCGGGGAGATGTTAGTGAAACAGTCCCTGCCAACACTAACTGTGCTGAAGAGGCCCCCAGGGAAGGCAGAGTCTATGTGGGAGGTGTTGGACCCAGGAAAGCAACAGAAGTGGGGATTCAGCTGAGGAGCTCATGTGGGTGAGAGGTATGGTGGAAGCTGGCTTTGAGTCCATTCTTTGGGCCCTAAGTGAAGGACTTCACATGTCTTAGGAGTATCCCTATGCTCATTTCATGGCTGAGGTAATAGAGGCGAACGCCATGCTTCTGTGTGGGCCTCTACACTCGAATGGTGTATGAAGTGGTGGCAAGGGCCTGCTCTTCCCAGAGTCTTTCTGTGCCATTACATACTCAGAACAACCTCAACACTTAACTGTGGATCTGGATGCCTGTGGCTCCTGAGCGTCCTGTCTGGTGCTTTGGTCATAAAGCACCAAAGGAAAACAATGACAGCGCTTCTTAGACCCTTTACTGGGTGAAGCTGTGGAGACAGGAGAACCTGGGTCTTAGGGCATCTGCTGTGGTCTGGCTTGGCCCTGATTCCTGGAATGTGGGTCTGTAATGGCTGCTTCCTCATCTCCCATTAGGACTGACCTGCATCCTCTACACCCTGCCTTCCGGAAGCTCCAGTCAGCATTATTTATGCCACTTGGAAGAGACGCAAGGGTAGTCAGTCTTTTAGGGGCTCTGTCTAAACACTTTCCCCTCAGCCAGCCCTCCAGAGGTATGTAAGTCATGAGGCTGGGAGGAAGCATTCCTATTCAGATGTGAATTCAGTCAAGGGTGGTTAGACAGGGGAAGCAAGAAGTGGGTCTTCACTTTCTGTTTCTATTTTAAATAAAATCAGCCCAAGAGAAACCAAAAGTACAACAGCCGAACTGAAATCTTCCTGACTCCCCTTCCCACCCACCTTGCAAACCCTCACTTTGCACTTTTAAGACCTTTGTCCCATGGGGGAAAGGACTATGTTTAAACACCTCTGAGGTTTATGCAGTTCAGTTTTGCTGCAAGATAATTCGTTGACAGTCTTAACTCTCTGCTCTCTTTGTGGTGCTACCGAGGGACATCAGAGGGCTAGCAAATGCTATTTCCCCCCTAAAGCAAAGCTTCATACTATGCAGAAGCAAACTAGCCATGCCCAGATGAATTAAGCACATATATGTGGAAGACAGAACAATTTGAGTGCAGTAGATTTTCTTTGGGGACTTGCATTATCCCAAGTGTGAGAAAGCTACATGGTTAAGAGCTCACAGGCAAAGCTGTTTTCAGGTTCCTCTTTCGAAGGCCTCAGAGCCACCCAATTTTATTCCCAATGACTTACACTCTTTATGATAGCATATTGGCTTTTCTGACAGGCCCCGTTCTCTGGGTCAGAGCCATTGTCTTGCAGTATAGATTTCCTTGGAGTGCCTGACTCCACTCCCTCGACTGGCCAGATCACTTGCGATTGCTTATTTCTATGGGAAGATGCTTGGCAGTGAGCACACACAGAGCAAGTCTTTCAGGACGGAATACAGTAACGACTTGGAGAGGGAAGATTGCTGGAACAAGCTGAGCGCTCAGACATGTTCACCTCACTGTTGTTTCTAAGAGAACCCCCCCCCCCAAAGCATTAGAGACAGTAGGCCTCCCCAGTAAGGGAGACGAGTAAACTCGGGCACAAGGGAGAACAGTGAGACAGTGAGCAGCCATCTTAAAGTCTAAGGTACAGACAAGTGTCCTCCAGGATGTCAGGGAAAGTTAGATGGTGTGCTGTCAAGTGTATAGGAGCAGAAGGAAGGTGCTCATACATGTGCTATGCATACATCGGGGAAGAGTTGGGAGGAGACATAGGAGACAGTGTGAGTGATTGATTTCTGGGGAGTGGACTCGAGTCAGCCCGAGAGCATGTATGTCACGTGATTTATCCGTTTAAAACATTCATAATGGTATTGCTGCATGTGCATGTGTGTGTGTGTGTGTGCACACTCGAGCATATATGTGTGCATGCACTCGAGCGTGTGTGTGTGTGTGTGTGTGTGTGTGTGTGTGTGCGCACGTGTGTGTGAACACTAGCTAAAAGAACAACTATCTTTAGAAGGCGCTGAGAAAAGTTAGGTTTAAAACGTTTCCTTCCTGGGCAGGGCAAAGCAGGGTGCAGAGAAAGGGGGAGCTTGAGGCATGTATTTCCCCCTGCGAATGGTTCTTGGCTCTGCCTGGGGCTCCCTACTTGGCCAAACCAAACAGGCTCTCAGCTCTCCCAGGGGATGGAGACTAGACAACAAGTTCTGCATCACAGCCTCAGAGAGCCTGGACATTCACTGACCACGGGCACAGCTGCGGCCAGCCTCGCTCTGGAGGCTGGTCACATACCTCTCTTCCCTCACACCACCCTGAGCACATAACCCATTACTCCATCGCTGTAGATAAATCAGGGAATTAAAATGTTGTCAACTCTTCACCACTGCTCACAGCATGACTTCCGATTTTACTTTAGATTAGCATTCGAGATGTCCATGGTTTGGCCCCACAGACCCTTCTCTGTGTTAACTTGCATGATGTCTCAGTATATACAAACACATACTTACTTCAGGATCCGAGTGGACTCTTAACTAACGTATGCCCCCACGGGGCCCCAGTCAAGTTACTTGGCCCTTCTGTGTCTCGTTTCCTGGTCTGGAAAATGGAGGTTACAGTAAAAGCATCCACTCTAGGAGTTCACATCTGTGTGAGCAGAGGGGGGAGGGATTGCAGTAGGGGCTGCTGCAGTGTGGCTGTCCACCCATCTCCAAGTTTCTCCAGGTCTTCCCTAACCACCTGGCTATCAGTGGTTCTTGGATTTCTTAGCTGGGAAAGCAGACAGAATGTGGACTCTTTGATGTAGTGGGGTCATTGGAGCCTGCTCCCTGTGACATGGACGGTGAGGGCCACACAGGGGTGTGCTGGACCCCAGCAGCACCGGGGTTCAGTTTTCGTAGGTATATACTATCACATCCAGTTTATGTGGTATTGGGGATCAAACCCAGGGCTTCACGAATGCTAGGCAGGTCTTCTACCAACTGAGCCACGCCCTCAGGCCACTCCAGGCCTTTTAGAGGGTGCCTCTTATAGAACTTGGAAGGCTACCTTGCATTTCCCTCCCAAGGTCCTATTCACTTCTGTCTCGAGCAGTGCCACTTAGGTATCAGGCTCCCAGTAAGTGCTCTCAGACCTGTACCAACCTGCCAGGAATCAGGCCCTCCCCCCCCCCCCCCCCCCCCCAACACCCACTGTCCTGCTTACTTTCGGGACTGAAGCTGTGCTTAGGGAAAAACTGTGGTATGGCTGGCACCACACTGACCATAAGTCCCTGGCAAAGGGACCAGCCTCCCCCAGGTCTGTCTTTCAAGGAGACAGCCCATTGGGGTTTTCTCTAAAGGAATCAGGATTTTCCTCAATTGTACCACCCGAGGGATGCTTAGAGCTTTACCTAATCACTGCAGACTGGATTGTGAGTACCATGCAGGTTCAAAGCAATTGGCCCAGGCCTCTGGGTGATCTGGGCAACAGCTTGGATTATGAATCAATGTGCTAGCTCTGGGAGCTATGGTGGTATTGCCAGTCCACACCTGCCAAAGGCTCTTGCTTTGGAAGACTTGCATGGTGGTGTAGTTACTTTAAGAAGTTAAGTCTAGTGAGAGAACTCCAAATTAGGGGTCCCTGAAGGAGATCAAGATGTTTCTAATGGGACTCTGGTTAGTTCTCACAAAAGTTAGCGCGAGAGCCTCAGCCTGGCTCTCCCCCCAGATCAAAGCAGTGTGCTCCCGGATGCTCCCACGGGTTCCCATTGCCACCCTTGCCAGACGTCAAACAAGCCATCTGATCTGGAACCTAGAGCTTTCTAAATGGTGAGCTATACAAACCTCTTTTCTTCCTTAGTAGTTTGTTTTCATATCCCTAGGGTAACGAGAGCCCCCTAGTGCGTAGGGTGTGTGTATATGTAGGCCATTGGATAACATCGAAGTCTCTCTGTGGGAATGGTCTACCTTGTTTTGGAGACAGGGCATCTTATGGGTCAGTAAGGAGAGGAAGCCCTGGGGGTTCATCTATAGGCCTCTCAGAGATTACAATCACTCATTATCACGTTGGCTATTCACGTGCGTTCTGGGGATTAAATTCAGATCCGGTATTTGTGTGGCAAGGGCCTTACTGACTGAGCCATCTCCCCAGGCCCTAGCCCGGACTTTTGAGGTCATAGTGCTCTCCCCTAACACAACCAAGCTCATATCCCCACATAGCTCATCCTTGCTAGCAAGTACAGCAAATATGGCCCTGAGACCTACAGTGGGGCAACTGGGGAGATGCCTGTGCTCTCCATCATCTTTGGGAGAGGAGAGGAAGTCCCCAATGGTGCAATGGGGTCTTGATAGGGGGTTGTCCTTTGTGGAAAGGTCCCATGTGCTCAGAGGACTAAGAGCCCTGGCTTCAAGACAGACTCTTCAAAAAACAAAGGCTCCTCATTTCTTCCAGGGCCTCGTGTCTTTGCATAGACCTGCTCTGTGAAATAAGGCCTAGTTCTGAACTCTGCCCTGCAGCTGGCTTTCAAAGGCACTTTGGGGGACCCTGCAGGCAGTACACAAGCTGCCTCAAAGGCAGATGTATTCCATCTTGTTATTTTAAATAAATTTCCCAAAGGTCTAAGGAATAAAACGGTGTATGTGTATGTGTGTGTGTGTGTGTGTGTGTGTAAAAGCTTTGCTTGCCTATAGGAAATCTACTCTCATCGTTAGCTCTGCTCTAAAAGAGTTCCTGAAGTAAAAAGCAAACTTGACTCCTTACAAGAATTTAATTCTTCTTTTAATATAAATAAGGTAGCATGAAACCCTAAGAGCCCTGCTGCTTCCACAGCAGCCCTGGTGTGGTACAGCTTCCTGTCCTACCCGGTGCCCAGCAGTCAAGGAGCCAGGGCTGTTCTTCCTGTGACCTTCTCATGACCTTCTCCTGGAAGAGAAAGGGAAGCTGAAGGAGGTCAGGTAGGGTCTTGGTGTCTGGAGGCTGGTTCTTGGTTGCTGGGCTCTCTTCGAAGCACAGCCAGATATGAATGAACAGGAAAAGGCACAGATGACAATAAGGGCATGTGCCTCCACTGTGGAAGGCAGGCACCTCTCGGGCGAGGCGGCTCGGGGCTGTTGACAGAGCTGCACATTGAGTAGGTTCTGTGACTGGGTCCCGGGTTGTCACTTTGAGGCTGCGGAGGGGCAGGAGCGGGCATGTTCAGTTTAACCCCCGCTGGCACTCAGCATCCTCTCCATCACCGATTAACCTTGGTGGTAAGATGGTCCATCTTCTGGAGATCTTTGAGACCACAGGAGGCACGTGTGGGGTGAAGGGAAGCCCTCTTTCGATGCCTGTACTTCTGGAGGGCTAGCAGGCGCCACCTCTTTCTCCACCCATGTTTCTTCTTTGGTCCACTGTAAGTTACCAAGGAGATTTGGAGGAGTCCCAAACAGCCAGTCAAGGTCAAGTGGAAAAGAAGCTGCTGGATCCTCTGAAACAGGCCTGGACAGGAGTCCAGCCTCAGGCCCTGGTACTTGTCTGGGGCCCACAGTGCCTGAACTACTCACATAGATCCCCAGTGAGCCCAACCTCCACTATGTTCTTTAAGTCTGGGTCATCTACGAGGTGATGCCTGGCCTGTGCAGAAAAGACTGGAGACATACAGTGGGTGAGGCCCTCTTGGTTAGGAACTGGTTTTGTGGCCCAGAGCTGGGTTTTCACAGCACCTGCGGCTTACAAACCTACCCTTCCCTATGACCTGGACCCTGAGGGTGGGTTAGAGTTATCATAACCCTTGCCCCAGGACTCTCTAACTTTCCTTAAAGTGGGCCAACCTGTAAGCCAGGCACAAAGGGCCAAGTACCTGTGCCCTTCTACCATCCTGCTGGCTGGTAAGACCAGCAATGGAGAGGAGAGGGCTTTCAAACCAGCCCCCAGTGTGGTAAATGGCACCCACGGTGATTGGGACCTGATACAAGGGTAAAGGGACGGGGAGGGTATGCACCTGAGTAAGATGTGTGCCTGAGAAACTGGCCAACTTCAGACACTCCACCACCAAGGCCCCATTTCTCTGTAACAGAGACGTTAGCCACCAGGCCCCCTGACTTCGGCCAGGTCCTTTTAGCCAAGTCAGCCACCATGGGACCTCTATTACTGCACGTGATGTGGTTCGAAGGCTGTGAATTCCCACATCTGTCCCTATTCATGATTCAGCTGCAGATGGCTGGGGCCTGGAGTTCCTGGGGTGGAGTGCTGGGTCTTGCTGGGTCTCAGTCCGATCCCCAGCAACATCCCTGTAGCTCCTCTTTGATACGCACAAGAGTGGACTGGGATACAGAAAGGACGGCATCCAAATCAGTGCTCGCGTTCTCCCTGACTCAGTACCTAAAGACTGTTCCGTCACCGTCTTGGTCATTCATAGTGATCTAAAACTAAGCTACAAACGATTGGTGTCCAGACCCAGTGGTTTTACCCACAAGCCCCCGTGGCAGAAAGACAAACCAGTGTCTAGTTGTAACTTTTGTTTCTTTCACTCTGTAGGACCTGGCTTCCTGGGGAGCTAAGCCTCAGCTCCCTCTAGGCCTACTGTGTTTCTTGTGTGACCTCTGTGAGGTCACAGAGCCCACTAAGGTAGACACACGGGATGCTCTCCCTCCTCTTCCCCAAATCTTATACTCTACGAGGCGACAGCTTTTGGTGGCGGGCTGGCGCTGTCTGAAGGGACATGGAGGGAATACTCACTAATGAGCGTTGGAGCGTTCTTAAGCATTTCATAGAAGGAGTCCACTGTGTTACGGTAAAGAGTCTGCTGAAGGACAAAGGGCCTGAAGAGGTTGAGAGGCTCCGCTCTGCGCACCACCTCTGGGAGATCCAGAGCCCTGCGCACAGCCTCTGGGAGATCCAGAGCCTCGGGCACCTTGTGGTTGCCCACGAAGAAGTGATGGAGCTTCTTCTCCAGTAGGCTCCTCTCCAGGAAGCTGAAGAGCTCCTGCAGGCACACGTCCAGCTGGCTGGCCTTCCAGTCAGCGGCCTGCCGGGACAGCAGGAGATGCAGCAGGGCAGTCTTTAGGTGGTAGTCACTCAGCCCACTGGGGCCCGTCAGGCGGGTCTGCTTGGAGAGCAAGAAGGAGGCGATCTGCAAACAGCTGAGGTGACAGGCCCCCTCTGGCAAAGTCCTAGCTACCATCCGGAGGAAGTGCCGCTCGTAGACAGCGAAGGACAGGAGCCAGTCCGTGCTAGAGGCTGGGGCTCCCCTGCGGGGCTCCTTGGAAAGTTGCGAGATGAAGTACAGGTCTGAGTCATTATACTGGACCACAGGAGTCAAGATGAAGGGCATGGACTTCCCTGAGCGGAACTTGATTTTGAGAGACCCTGGGGTGTCCAGCTCATCAAAGGCAAGGTCAAACTTGTATTTGTGGGCGATGTGGTGCCAAGCCCTGGTGAGGGCCATCTGGAACCACTTCATGATCTGTATGGCATCTAGATATGAGGACTCTCTGGGACCCACGTCTTCCGCCTCACCGCTCCTAGCACTGCTGGGCCACGCCCCTCTATTCTTTATGTGGAGGAGACACAGCATGTCTTCCTCAAGCTCAGTCTTGCCACAGATACAGCCTCGAGGGTCCCCGTCGGCCAGGGTCACCTTGATCTGGCCATAACCCTGACGTTCCAGGGGCACCGATAGGCTGGAGCACCAGAACTCTGGGTGGAAGCTGTAGGGCTCTGGGGGTTTGAAGGGTACAAACAGCTGGCACAGTAATGGCCTCTCCACTTGACAGTTTTCATACATGCTGCCCACACCAATGAAGTCCTCTATCTCCATGTCAGTGTTCCGGTTGCAGGTACTCCTCAGAGCTCCAAGCAGATCATCCACGAAACCTTCCACAAACTCCCTGGTGCGGGTGGCATCCCCTGTGGCACTTCGGATACAGTGCTCGTAGAAGTGGTCCAGGGTGGCCCTGTTGGGAAGGGGAAGGCCCCGCAGCGGGGTGCACCCTAGTCCACACAGATCATCCTCATCTCCACCCAGACATTCCAGAAGGGTCCCCTCCTGGTGGTCCTGCCGCCACACCTCGATGATCAGGAAGAGGATCATGCATAGAGTGCTCCAGAGGTCCCAGGTGGTATGGGCCTCTGGCTGCTGCCGCTGCTCCTCCTCTTCCACCTGCCGCAAAGCCTCCCTCTTAGCCTCCAGATGTGACACCTCCTCCTCTAGGCGCAGCTGCTCCATCTGCAGCTTTTCCTGGTACTCCTGCATCTTGCGGATGATCTCCTCCTCGTTCTCGGGAATTGTGGCATTCTCCCTCGGGAACAGTAATGGATGGTTAATGATGGCCGTCACCACAACCAGACAGACCCGGAAAAGTCCCATGGCCATAGCTGCAGTGTTCCTAGGAACAGAGAAAGACACTGCTGGTCACACCTAAGTTTCCTTCAAGGACCCCTCCCCTCCCCAGAGCAGGTGATGGTTCTGGTTCTTGCACTCAGCCCCTAGCTGTCTCCAGTGACCATCTCCCATGCTCCCGTTCATCATTACGGAGGAAGAACTGAGGCTTATATGTGTTGTAGACATTTTCTCCTGTCTGCTGGAACACTTCCTGTGATGAAGCCCACATACTCTTGACCCTGAGGGCCAACATTCTATGTTCCCGGCCCTTTGGCTAAGGTAGAGAGAAACAGCTCAAATCCAGAGGTGAGGTGTAGAGGCCAAACCCAAGATAGCAAGACTATTCCACGAAGCCATGGCGACACCCACAGGGATTGGTTCTGTTATGAATATATGAATAACCTGAGCCAATGGGAAGGAAGATGTTCCTTGTTGCTAGGGCTGTCGAAAACAGAGTTACATCTGCAGTGTGGGGCTGCTCTTTAGCTGCTATCAAGGAGAACCTGCCACTGACATAGGGTAAAGCACACACCTGCACCTGGATGTGGATGAAACCGTTGCTTCTGTTTTTTGCAATCAGACCAGTCAATAAAGATGCCCTTTCTTTTTAAGCTAAGCCGAGTTGTTCTTCAACCACCAGAGCTATGAGGCCCCAAACGCCCGCTTTCTGCCTCCACTGATTTTATTTAGTGGATGTGTCTTCCGGCAATAAAACCCGGCGGTTAAGAAGGGCAGGTTTCAAGTTAGTCCTGTCACTGGGTAGTGACGCTGTGTGACACTGAGTGTGTTAACTTACCTCTCTGAGCCTAGGTTTCTTGGTTTAGACAAAGAAGATAATACTATCCCACAAGGCCATTGGATTGATGCCACCCCACTCACTAATCTTATCAAAGCCTTTGAACTCTGAACTTGACTGACCTCTCAACAGTTTCTCTAAAACATGGGTTTTTAGGATTTAAATAATTTTATCAAATTGTGATACGTGGAGCACTGGCTGGAATGGAGCTGGGGGTGGGGCTGACACATGTAGGAGACGGAGTCAGAAGGATTGCCTGGAGTCAGGTAGACTCAAGCTTAGCGTAGGCTACACAGTGAGGCTACCAGAAAACAAGGGAGGGGCCCGGGTGAGGGCTTAGCAGGTAAGAGCACTTGCTGTTCTTGCAGAGTACCAGGGTTTGGTTCCTAGCACTGTTACCATACAGCTCTCACGCAACCTCCTGTCTTCAGGGAGCTGATACCCTCCTCCATTCTGCAAGGGCATAGACACATAGACACACAGACACACAGACACAGACACGCACGCATGTGCACACACACGCACGCACGCGCACACACACACACATACACACAGATAAAAACAGAACAAACATACAAAAAACTAAATGCAGAATTGTAACCCCACTCCTGACTTCTGTCAGAATCTGTATTTTAAAATCATCCTGAAGGGGTTAGAGTTGGAGGGATGGCACAGTGGTTAAGAGAACTGGTTACTTTTTTTAAGGGCTGATGTTTGATTCCCAGAACCCACATGATAGCTCTCAACTGTCTAACTCCTGTTTTGGGGGGGATCTGACGCCCTCTTCTGGTCTCCATGAGTACTGCATGCTCGTGGTATGTATGCTACACAGCCTTCAGCGTTTGTGCACCACAACCGCAGGGAGGTCTAGGATGAGAGACACTTCTGTATTATTGATCTTACCTTGTACTCTCTCCTCTCCCAGCAGGAGCCTTGGGAATGAATTGTCTACACCTTGCATACCTGCCCAGGCCCTTGCCTTCCAGAGACCTCAGCAAAGAGAGTGAAGATCTTGAGACTGTTGGACAGCAAAGGGAAGAACCCAAAGGACTTCACCTGTCACCCTCCTGTGGCAAGCCAACACCGGGTGACAGGAATTTCCAGGCCCCTTGGCTAGAGTTCCCTGACCTTGAACTTGTGTGAAGAAATTCTTACTCTTACGATATTTGGGAAACAGGGGTTCATCAGCAGGAGAGCCTTCTTCAGCAAGGGGAAGATGCACACTTGCAGCATGTGTCGACTGCTTTCCAGGGCAAGCTACTGTTACACACACACACACACACACACACACACACACACACACACACACACAGTCGTGCTAGTCAGCAGGATGTAAAGGGGCTGGGAGTGGAGATTTAGCCCCAGGGAAGGAAGAGACAAGTTCAGGCTCAGCTCTCAAGAGCTCACCCGTTTCTACAAAGCAGGAAGCAAGGGACAAGAGAAAGTGCAGACATCAGACTAGTAGAAGGTAGGATGGGGGAAAAAAACTCCAAGGGCAGCCGGCTAGCCTCCTACTCCTGAGCTGGGAAAAGCATGCTGGGTAACGCTGCCCTCGACACAGAAACAGCCAAGGATGACAGGTCCAGATGGCCCAAGGACAGAACTCTGAGGCTGGTTCATGCTCATGGATCAGGGCTTTAAATGAAGTACCAACAGTATAATAATACCAGATGGTAACCAGCTAGCTAGGTGACTGTTGGAGGTTCCGGGGTCCTTCCAGGCCCCAGTAACACGGGCAGTGACCTTTGGGCACAGCTGAACCCACAGAGCTCCCAGCATGGGAAGGAATCCGTTTCCATAACAATCAAGGAGGGAGAACATGCCACCCATAGAGGGGTGTGGCTAACACTCATCCCCAGGACTGGAGAGTTCTCTTCCCCTTCATTCAAGAGCTTCAGCTATGCCACCCAAGCAAAACTTCGCACCTGCAGGAGGATGCCCGGCTTTAGAGCCTCCTTGTTCAGGAGTTAAGAGCACTTGAAAGAGATGGACTTAAGTTGGGAGAAGCATGGGCACCTTGGACAAACGACTCTGCTTTTCCAATCCCATCTGTGTGTCTATGGAATGAGAAGAGAGGTTCCTGGTGTCATACAGCTTGAATAAGGCGATTCCTTAGAGCCCTAGGGAACTGCTCTTGTCAAAGAGTAGCTGTGACAGGTGAGAACACACAGATGTCCCTGCCTGCAAGGGGCTTTGGAAGGGCACAGGCAGCACCCATGGGGGTTACAGATAAATTTTGTCAAAAATATCAGGCAAACAGAACAAACTGGCCTTGAACTTTGCCTCTCTACCTCCGGCTGCGTGACATCAGGTGGCCCACTCATTTCCTCTGGGGCTCCCATCCTCATCTGAGGAGGTCAGAGCATTCCAAGGATGCTGAGGTCAGGTGCTCAGTAAGTGCCTGGCACCGGGCAGGCGTCCCACAAGTAGGAGCTTCCTTCTCCTGAGCCTCCACAGGCCTGTGTTCTCACCAGCCAAGCAGCCCTGCCCAAGGCTCAGGGTGTGGAGGAACACATGCTGGAAAATGCTTTGGAAGCAGAAAAAAAACGCTCCACTGCCACTGTTCCTTGGCATGGCGTCCCTTCTAGCCTGCCCCTCCCCCCCCCCCCCCCCCCCACAAAGGGGGGGAGAATCCTTCAGAGCCTGGACCTTCATGCAAGTGGGGAGGCTCTGCCTACTCAGCTCGGGATCCTAACCCAGTTGTCATTTCATCCCATGCTAATCCTCATATACAACGCAGACCCCTGGGGATGGGTGGGAGGGCCAGACCAAGATGCTGAATAGGTTGTAGCCCTTCCAGTGCCTACCACCCAGAGCTGCAATTGAAGTCTCTACTCGTCTGCCTCCCAAACCAGTTAATAGGGACCACTGCCCTGAAGGCCCTGGGCAGGAGGTGGGGAGGATGTTGTGTTCTGATGCGAAGCTCTTGGAAACCAAAATTACACGCACATGCACGCACACCTTAAATGTGCACACACCCTTCCCCCAAGGGTGGCTTCCCCCCATTGCAAGGATGCCTGACTCTGCCGGTTCCAAAGCTGTCAGCTCTGAGGCTGACCCACACCTGTGGTTTGTGACATCTGTTGGCAGCCTCGGCTTTGGGAAATAAACCTGGGTTATTTGGCGGGCTTTCGCCTCCTTGCCAGGAAGCAGACAGGAAGCCTGCTAAATTCCTCTCCACCCCAGCCTAGCCCACAGGGAGGTGGCTCAAACAGCTAAACTTAGCCTGGCAAAAAGCCAGGTCTTGGGGTACAGAGGCTGGAGAAAGATGGTGACCTCTGGATGTCTGGGTGAATGTGGTGGCCAGGACAGGTACCTTACCAGGCTCTTTCTGTAGGGTTAGTGAGAAGCCCAGGGCCCTAGAGGAGACACGTGAGGAGGCTTTTTACTGGGGTCCCTTACTTCTGCCCTCTAGAGCATTCGTGCAATGGCTTTGGTGAACAACTCTTCTAGACATAGCTCTTGTCTGTTGAGCTCTCACTAGGATGTGCTCAGCACTGTCCACAGTGACTCTCGTGGCCTTCCAAGAGGTGGCTGTGATTCCTGTTTCGCAGATGGCTTAGTCAAAGCTCAAAGGACTTTCTAGTCATCTGACAACAGAGGTCAGAGCTAGCCAGAATTCCAGCTGCTCTGCCTGCTTCTGTCTGGAAAGCGCAGGCTTTCCCACGGTGCTGCTGCTGCTGCTGCTGCTGCTGCTGCTGCGACAAAGCACCTGAGTGCTGGGAGAGAGCTGGACACTCAGGATCTTCCAGTCCTTGTTGGGGTCAGACAGTCACAAAGCATGTTGTCACCGGGGCACCAGAGGCCAGTGAACTGTATGCCACCGTAGGCTGCCTGCTCATCAGAAACACCAGGGTATGGACCAGCACCCCGTGTTTTTAGCAAACTTCCCTGGTGGTCCTTGGCCCCCCCCTTAAGTCTGAGGAGCACCCATTCTAGAGCCAGGTTTCTAAGCTAGGTATCCTCTGGGGAAAAGGAAGGTGGGGCTCCTGTAGTGTCACAGCTGGATTTTGGAGCTTGCCAAGGTCTCCAGCCTGACGATGTCATTAGCCTGGCTAATTAACAATAGCGGCCACAGTCCTGGAGAGGCAGCCTAGCCATGAGGAACATCCAATGGCTCTCTCACTGAATGGAGGTGATGAAGGTGGATGCTGGTGGACTCGGGGTGGAGGACTACTCGGGTTGCCCCCCTCCCAATGTCTAAGTTCTAGACTCTTCAAGAGAGGAGTCAAGAAGACCAGACTATCTTGATTGTGCTGAATGCTACTGTATGCCTCATCACTGAGTTTCCAATTCCAGCTAATAGGGGCTCACAGTTGTGTGAGGGAATAAAGCCAATACTAAGAAACTCAGAATTTAGAGTTGCACTCATCTAAGCCCCATTCTACAGATTTGTAAACTGAAGCCCAAAGAGGAGACAGGTTGGACCTGGAAGGTGATGTAGAGGGGGCTGAGGTGGAATGGGTGTCCTCTGTGGGCCCTCCCAGGGACATCTGATAGGAATTTTGGGGCAGAAGAATAGCAAAAGATGTTTTCAATGGTGGCAGGTGTGGCACATGCCTTTAATCCCAGCAATCAGGAGGCAGAGGCAGTGCAGGTGGATCTGTGAGTTCGAGGCCAGCTTGGTCTACAGAAAAAGTTGGCTACACAGAGAAACCCTAACTCCAAAAACCAAAAGAAAGAAAGGAAGAAGGAAAGAAGAAAGGAAGGAAGAAAGATATTTCCATTAAGTGTTCCTTCATGTCAGGCAAAGACATTAAGCACTCCGCATGTGTTATCCCATGCCAGGCAGGAGGCTTGGCCCTTTGTCTGTTACCTACCCATGCCGGACAGTGCTTAGCACCCTGCATGTGCTTGTTTAGCTTTCCAAGATGATGTTGGCAGCCATATTATTACTGTTCTACAGAGGGAGCGGATGGTCACAGGTGGTCTGCAGCATAAGCGAGCCTCTCCACAGCTGAGCCTGGCCTCTCTCTGCTCTCTCTCCAGTCCTCAGGAGGTTGACGGAGGGGTCCATTACTTCCTGCTTCGTGGGGGCAGGCACCTCCTGGCCACCAGCGTCAGTGGCAATTGACCCTGTCATCAGGATGACTATCCCTCGGGCTTCCTAGGCACTGGAGAATCAGGGCCACATCGTGAAAGCCCGGTTGACTTGCAGAGCCCATTTTGGCCTCTGTCTTGGTTTGGGGTTTTGGAATCCAAGGCTGGGGGTAGCCTGAGCTTTGTAGAGACTTCCCTCCCTGTCCCTCATATCCCAGCTTTCTTCTATGTCTCCAACGGCACACTTTCTTTCGGGGAGTGGCGCCTACTAGCTTCCCCTGGGAGCAGGTCAATCACCCCTTCTGAGAATGGCTGCAAGCTTGGACCACTGCCCTGCCTTCCGCTATATCAGCCTGGCCACTGGTTCTGCTTTCTCAGCCACAGGTCCAGAACAGCAAACCAGCATCCTCCTGTACCCCGCAAGCCCCCTGCATGGGCTGGACACCACACAGACCCCAGCTTGTCAGGGAGAGCTGACTTGGCCTGTGCTGGGAGATACTCATGGCAGACACAGATGTGGAGCCTACCAAAGCCCATTGTCGGCTAACTCAGGACCCAGCACCAGGGCTCAGTCACCTTAGCTCAGTGTGCACTGCTTGCCATGAGACCACTCACTAACGTTTTAGAACCCGGGGAGGAGGAGAAGAAAGCTGACCCTTGTCCAAGGTACCAGTACTGTAGCATCTCTGGCTGGACCTTTCTTCATCCGTACCCACACAGGGACAGGGCAGGACATCTCTGTTGGGGGCTGGGCTATGACAGTCCTCCTCCAAAGAGAGGGAGGGGCAGACAGAGAAAGGAAGTAAAGAAAGAGGAAGGAAGAAGACCAACCAGAACAATTGAGAAAGTGGGCAGAAAGGGCGTGGCCTGCCCCTACCCACCTCATTTACCCAGAATCCTTGTGGCCCTGGCCTCAGCTACCGTCTACCTCTCCCACCTTCCCTTCTTGTCTTCCAGTCGCTCTCCTTGGAGCAGTGTTTGTGAAGCCAAGGTGGTTGGGGAGGAGACAGGAGAGGCACCAGGGGGAGACAAGCCAGGCTGGTGTAGAGGGCGGAGTAGTGGGGGCATTGGCCATTTGGATGACAAATGCTTTACCTGCAGGCAGTGGGCTCACAGTACATATTCTGTGAATTCAGAATGACAAGACCTTTTTTCCCCTCCCTAAACGAAGCCAATCATTTAGATTTTTGTCAGAATCCTCTCATTTTAAAGGACTAGTTACTTACAGAAAATCTTTTAAAACTTCCTGAGTCTAATCAGATATTTCAGTGTCTCACTAGGGCCCATGTACCTGTCTGCAGCCCCTCAGGGCCAATGCTGGGCCTCTTTGCTGCTCTCTGCCTCACTTCGCTGGGAAGGAGCCTTTAGGCTCCTGGCTCCAAGCCCCCAGCTACTACTTGGCAAAACTACCGACTACTTCCCCAGCCTAGGCCCACCCCCTGCCCCACAACCCAGTCCCGACCACTCTAATACCTCCTCTCCAGCCTAGTCGCAACCCGGTCATCCTGACAGCATTTGAGGAGATGACTGTGTGTCAGGCCTAGGTTGGGGCTTTACCTAGATGCCAGAAACATTTGCTCTCTTTCGCACAGCTTCTCCATGAATTTGAAGAGTCTTTGGTCTAAAGAGTACAAACTAATATGAGTGGATGGTACAGAAGGTTTCTCAAAGACCAGAGACACCCCTCTACCTAAGATAGAGGACACCCAGACTGATGGAGCAGACCACCAGTGAGCCAGTGGGAAGTGCCCACTGGGTGGGAGGTGATCCTTTTGATGGGGTAGGCTGTGCTGTCCACATGGGGATGCCTGCTGGACCCAAAGGAGATACCAGGCCACATCGCCAAAAAGCGATCTCCTAAGAAGGAGGGGCTTCAAGGAAGCCACCAGGATGCCGATCCTCTTGTCTCAACTGGGGTCATGAGAGTGTCCAGGGCAGTCAAGGGACAGGAAGGACAGAGGCCTGGACACTGCGGACCCCGGCAGGAGGGTTATATCCTTCCTGCTAGTCAGTGTGCCCGCCTTAAGCATGGCAGGAAAATCATCACTCTCCCAGGAAGGACAAGACGTCCCTCTGAGGACTTGGCGCACAGGGCATCACAGATAACAGACAGAGAATGAGTGGGGGCAGGAGGAAGGACTGCAGTCCTGAGCCCTGGCCACACCCTCTTCCCTTCCGTTTATTACCTTTAGGCCACCTGGAATCCAGAAGTCACCCTGTGGTCCGAGTGACAGCTTTCAAGAAGATGTGACTCTACCAGACCCTGAAGCAACCTTATTTGGGGCAAAGGGACTTTGCAGATGTGTTTAGATGAAGGAGTTTGAGATGAGATCCTGGATCCAAGAGAGACAGAACAGATAGGATGGAGGAAAAAGCAATGGGAGACAGAACTGGGTGGGAGATGCTACGTCAATCAATCAATCAAGGGCCATTTGAGCTGGGAGAAGGAAGGAAGGAAGGAAGGAAGGAAGGAAGGAAGGAAGGACCCTTCTAGAATAGGTAGTGGTGTGGCCCGGAGGATACCCAGTTGCAACAGCCTCAGACTGTGCAAGTCTCCTCTCTCTCAGCAAACAACTCCCCAGATGTCTCTACTCTGACCTTAGATTTGCACCCATGACATGTGAGACAGCACAGACTTTTGGGGTGAGGTTCTCTGCGCTCTCCCCAGTACCCTGTTTCTCTATTGCCTGCTCCTCCAATCCTGAAGTACTCTCCACTTCAACGAAGTCCTCTTTCCACGCAATAAGATCAAAGCTTTAGGTGTAACGCTCAGAGCCTGGCCTAAGCCAGACTCAGGGACCCCTTGCCTTCCCCTCTGCTTTGCCAGGCCACCTCAGATCATCCTCTGTCCTCTAAACACTTCCGGCATGGCCCTGCTTCCACATTCTGTGTGCCTCAGGTTCTGTAAGCTAAAGCTCTACCCAACGTCTTCTATAAGCTCCTTCCACAAACCATTTCAAGGAGCCTTCAAGGTTCCTCTAACTCTTGATAATTCCTGCTTATTTGAAGGGAAAGAACGTGGGAAGGAAGCTAGACATGTTTACCAAGGCTCTGAGTGGAAGCAAGTGTCTGGTGCCTTTGTAGGTGAGGCACCTCATAGGTGTGCCTGACACACAACAGGCACACCCAAGTGTGAGTTCCCTGGGCCTCTAACTTTAGTGTTTTATCCCATGATGCAGCCCCGGGGAAGAGTCTCCCCAACCTCACCTCACAGGTAGGAACCCAGGGTGCTAATGTCGAACAATCTGAGGTCATTCAACTGCTAAGGCTCCAGGCCCACACCTGTGCCCATCCCTCTGGCCTCATCAGTTAGCTGCATCTCTTAACGGTCAGGCTTCTCCAGGGCCAGGGGAGGGAAGGAGGGAGGGAGGGAGGGTCTTCTTTGCCACTACGGTTCTATAAGGTCCCCGATGTGTACCTGTGCACAGTGCCAAAGACGACGCACAGCTTACACATTCCAAGCAGGGCTGCAGACCGTGACTCTCCTTTCTCACTGACTGCTCGCTCCAGGAGTTTCCCAGAGTGTACACTTGCAGGGGTGGGGGTGGGGTTCCATGGACCCCTGGGATCCCTCCGCACATTTCTAAAGCTGAAACCGGCACTGTGACTCCCAGGAATGAGCTGTTAACTACATCCCAGACTTGTACTGGGTTGGGTCAATACTCCAAGCAGAATCACACACACACACACACACACACACACA
>JADRCD010174804.1:0-16546 GCA_019843815.1 Montemys delectorum | reverse complement strand
ATCCCTATAGCACCCGTATGGTCACGTCTCACTTGGTATATTGCTATTGAATCATGCAGGTCTCCTTCTGGGAAAGCATAGATGTCTTTACTCATTCAACAGCCTGCATAGCACCTGCCAGTGCTCTGAGAGCTAGCCAACAGGAAGGCAGCTGAAAGCTCAGTTCCAGCTTGACTTCTCTGTCAAGAAAACAGTATAGTAAGTAGTGTGATATCTTCAGTAATCTGGTCTTACCATCTGTTTCTGGTGTGCAACCACGACCAGGAGAAATAACCTGTATTGGGAGCCTCTATGGATTCCAAAACCAACAACCCATAGGGAAGTATCCCACACTTGGTACTGGGATTTTTCTTTGATGGTTTCTGGGAGAGAAATTATCCATCCACACTGGGTATTCCCATTCAAAGTCTGTTATATGATACTTGAGTTATCTTATACACTAGTAGGTTCCTATGTGGGATTTTCACATTTCCTTCATTTTCATTAGCCCTCCTCTCTTCCCTCCCCTATATATCGCCCTTCTATGTCATCCCTGCTTAAAGTGTATGTTCAATTTGAAATACCTGTAGAATCCAGGACACTAGGAACGCACTATGAGTGGAAAGCCTCTGAGAAGAAATAGAATATATGTGATATGAAACTAGAAGGGAGGACTGAACCCCAAAGTGCCTGAGTACCAGCACCCGCTAGAAAAGGGCCATTAGTAACACCTGAGATAACCTTCAGGACGCATTAAACCACTTCTATTTAGCTCTGCTAGCCAGTAAGTAGATAACTAACGTTCCCCTTAGCAGAAGATAAAGGGCATTTTTATTGTTTTGATAGCCAAAAGTCAAATAGTGAAAACCCACCCAATCAGATATGGACAGTAGCCATAACTTGGACATCTCATGATCCTATCAGGCTAGTAGTTCTTTATATCCAAGGGTATAAAAACACAAAATCACTATAAGCATTCACATTCTTGTGAACTGGTATTATAAGAATTTGCTGAGGTAAAACATAGGAATAATGCGTTTTGTAGACCATTATCTCCTTACTATTGGAGCCCAATACTTCAAGTCTCACACCAAAGGCATGGCTTTGTGGTCATTTTTGGCTTATAACATACCGTACATAGTACTGTGCACTGACTAGGAGGTGGGGGGTTAGATAACATTAAATTACACAAATTTTTTGATTACTTTAAGAATTTTAAACATAGATGGTAATAGGTACAATTGCATACTGGGGATCGTTTATTTGTTTTTGGATGACAAAAAAAACCAATCCACTGTAAAAGCATACTCCACAAAGAGCATCTGGATGGAAAACATCCACTCTGGCTTCCTACTGACTTCTTGCCTTCCACAGCTCAGGAGTGATTTTCCTGAGTCCTCTCTACACAACAGTTTTAAACTCCACATAAGACAAACAGGGCGAATTCCACTTCAGAATTGCAGTTGTGTTGACACATGGTAATCTTATTAGCAATAAAAGAATATTACCTATAATTGAATAAACTACGTAATTAGCAAATTTTAGTATTGAAGAACACCACCGTTCTCTAGCTATGCATTTGTTTTTAACTCACAGCAGGACATGTTTGAATTATCAACAAAACGATTAGCTCGAATAAATGAAGAAAATAACTTCATAAAAACTATTTCACCCAGAATAAATATTAACTACAGCTCATACCAAGAAGCTTAAATTTAGCAATTAGAGCTGTGTTGTGCTGCTACTTAGGCAACTCATGTGTGTGCTTATTTCTAGTAACATAACATTGACATTACCTAGAAATCTGACTGGGCAACATTCTGGATTGATACTAGAGTCTAACTTTCTACTTCTTTAAGCAAACATACATGTAAGTAAAATAATTAAAGAATTCATCTAGGAAACTTGTATTTGGTGTCTTTATGACAGCTATATAACTGGGTCATTTTGATATGGTATACACACAAACACACAGTTTCCTCTAAAATGGATTTAGGTATGTTCCAGGGATCAACATTAACCGTGGAACAAATTACATTAAAATTACAATTAACTTCTGCTCAACTGTCAGCAGAAATCGATGTAACTGTGTACACACTGTCTCTTCCTCGCTTTTATTAAGCCCCTTTCAATTATGAGGGAACATAAATTGGAAAGATGTCGCTGTGTCATCTACAGCATTAAAATGTAGGAGGAACATTGACCCTGGCCTCTAGAGATTATGTGAAAAGCCATTTATATGCACAGCTGTACAAATTGCCTGAGTTTAATGCTAAATTCCATGGAAAATCATCTTTGCTACTACTCTGCATCTGAAGAAAGACAAGGTTTAAATATTTATGCTCTCTTACTCAGTAAGTCAAGCTCAGTAAGCAGTGCATTGGTGAAATGGCCAGGACAGAGCTCATTCTCAGTTACAGGTTTTACCTTTAAATGAAAGAAGCACTGGACTTTACATTTACCTGACAACCACTGGGCTGTCAGGGTTCGCTAATGTTAATTCCTTACTACAATTCACATATGGATTCCAAGAGTTCAGTCTGCAACTTCTCGTCGATTAGTAGCCCAACAGTTCCCCCTTCCTACTCACATGTGTACAAACTTTAATCATGGGTACTTATACACATAGTTTATATTTTGGACTTGCTCCTAAAGGAGCATCACTTCATGGGGAATGAAATCAAACAACACTGACAAAAGCTCTTTGTGTATGAAAACCTCTGGTCAAAGAACAGCTTGGGCATGATGCCTAGTCAATCCCTCTAGAGTAGTTCCTGGCTGATTCTGATGTCTTACTTTCCACACATTTCTTGGCTGTTTCTTCTGCAACAATCAACAAAACATACTTTGATTTTTATTTTTAAATCTAGAAATTGCCATATTTCCCAAGGTTGTTTTGAGGTAAAACATTTAGTAAGTAAAGTATAATGATTATTTTTAACATCATCTATCTTCAAAAGACACTAAAACTTCCACAATTTCTTTTTAAGTTAATGTATATTCTTTTATATATAAATAATTTATATATATATACATACATATTTAGTTTAATGAACTTTTCTCATCTGAGATTATGGTGCTCATCTAAGAGCCAAAGACCACTTAACAAAAACCCAAATACCAGACACGAGGAGCCGGCTTTTGAGTTGTTGGGCAATGACGTTCAAAAGACTCCCCCACTACGTATCCTTTCACTGTTGCCCTTCATTACATTCCAGAGGAGGAAGGTAAGTCCATACTGATGAAGATGCCAAGCATTTCAGAAATAGGACCTAGAGACCTCTGAGCTGAAAATGCTTCTTCTGTGAGGATTCTTTTTCGTGGAACCAGAATGCACCATGTAGACTTCTAAAGGAAGAAGGAAAACAAGAGTCCTACCTAGCTATGATGATTATGAATCACATCAACAGCAAGCATGAAACAATAACACTAAAAAGGTAGTAGTGGCACATAAACCTTGTCAGTAACCAACTGCTCTCTAGCATTGGGGGCCAGCTAGGGCGGCGGCTGGTTCTTCTTTCTTGTTTGGTTCTACTAGAGGCAGTGGAGAGGGGAGAGCAACGGTGGGGATAAGACATCATCTTACAAGATATTTAGGGTTGTTGTATAATAATAAAACATTTACTTGTCTTAAATCTAAGTCACTATGATTCAATAGCTGACCTGCCTTCTGTGTGGTCCTCTGAGGCAAGAAACTATTTAGCACCTCATCATAAAACAGCAGGGGACTGAGTGGAAAGCTTTATTGCAGGTGCTCATTTATCTGGTGAATCAACCAGAAGTCTCTCTGACTATTTTTTGTGAATGAGAGGAAGGAAAGGAATAAGATGCTGTATACAGGCAAATATGCACAGACATATATACACTCAAATATTCATACACCCATACTCTCACCTGGCCTGACTGTATGTCCCAATCAACTGCACAGATATTCACTCATGCTTACAAAAATACACATATACCTACACACAAACATATAGACAAACAGACACATACATTTGGATGGATGGGTGGGTAGATGGGGCAAAGCTCCCCAAACCAAACCATTCAACCTACCAACTTTATTCCTTTTCTGGTCTTTTCTACCTTCTTAGACAAAAAGTTCTTTAGAAATTTACCTCAGAGATAAAATGATACATAGAATGGGAGTTACAGAAACATGTTGATATTAAGTTCAAAGCAGTGTTTCATTATAATAAATGCATGGCTTTGCCTTATCATTGTGCATACCTATGACTTAAACCTTGAACCAAAATGTTTTTCCTTGAACACAAAATTATCTTGTCTATTTCTCTTTTTAGTGTAATTATGAAAGCTCACTGTATTCCTTATTATGTAACCTTTATTTAATATTCCGATGAGTGGGCACATTTTATTCTTGATTCTGCCTTTATTACCTCTTCCTAGCACTAAGACCATTTCTAAATCTTTCTTCCTCAAATTTTTGAATCAAATTAGAAATTCTATAGAATTATTATCTATTTGTCTACATAGCATCAATACAAGATAGTAATCTTTGTAGGTCTGTAGAAATCTGCTCCAAATGGGTGGGTCAATACCTAGTGATTGTTATATATTAGATAGTAACAGGAAAAGCATATTGATAGCAGAAATCTTTCCTAAATTGAATTTCTTCTGGGCTTTGCCTGCCGGAACAAATCCATTGTAGATTATAATCCAAGACAGATTCATCTGAGGAAGATCACCCACTAGTTTTTAGCTTCTCCTATTATGACTCCTGATACTCTAACTGGACTCAAGACCTACTTATTTTTTTCCTTTTTATTTATTACATATTTTCTTTATTTACATGTCATATGATATCTCCTTCCTCAGTTTCCCCTCTGAAAAAAAGAAAAAAATAAAAATAAAAACAAAAAACAAATATGAAAATGAAAACAAACAAAAACCTTGTTCCCTCCACACTCCCCCTGCTACCAACTCACCCTCTCCCACTTCCTGGCTCTGGCATCCCCCTACACTGGGGCATAGAAACTTCACAGGGTCAAGGGCCTCTCCTCCCATTGATGACCAACTTGGCCATCCTATGCTACATATGCTGATGGAGCCATGATTCTCACCATGTGTTGGGACTTTTGTTGGTGGTTTAGTCCCTGTGAGCTCTGAGGGTACTAGTTAGTTCATATTGTTGTTTGTCCTAAGGGGCTGCAAACCCTTCAGCTCCTTGGGTCCTTTCTTTAGCTCCTTCACTGGGGACCCTGTGCTCAGTCCAATGGACGGCTGGGAGCCTCTACTTCTGTATTAGTCAGGCACTGTCAAAGCCTCTCAGGAGAGAGCTATATAAGGCTCCTGTCAGCCAGCACTTGCCGGCATCCACAATAGTGTCTGGATTTGATGGTTGAATATGGGAAGGATTCCCAGGTGAAGCAGTATCTAGAAGATCTACTCATAAAAGGGAAACCATTCCTGGTACTGGAAACTGAGATAACTATTCAGTGCTAGGAAAATCTTGGTTATTGGAGGAGAATACAAAGCATTAATTTGCTAAACCAGCTTAATACCTCATAGCAATCTATCACCCTTTAACTTTATACATACCTCTTCAAGAAATCTTCTCTTCAAAACAGACAGAGACCACTATAGAAAAACACAATCATTCAAAATGCAGTTGTGGATCTCAGTCCCAATGGAATAGATCTACAAAAATTTCCCAGCACCTAATGTTCAAAGAACATTGTAGAAGAAGGGGAGGAAAGATTGTAAGAGCCAGAGGGTCAGGAACTTTGATGCAAGATTGTGTCTTCCAAAAGCTAGAACCATACATCTTACCAACAAGACTTCCTAGATGTGAACTGAATGATTCTGACACTAATGAACCTATCAAACTGGAGCAAGAAAAGGCCACGAAGCCTCAGTACTAAACAAACCATTACAGGCAACTAAGAAAAGCTGGGTGTGAGCAGTGTGGGTTTTCTCCTGGGAAAATAACACCAATTGGTTGTCCACTACCAAGCAGTCAGCCTTGAAAACACATACCAGTGGCACTTTATGGATTGACCAGGTATATTTAGGAATGTGTATATATGTGTGCATGTGTGTAAAATTAGGGGGAAAAGCCATGAATTTGAAGGAGAGCAAGAAAGAAGGAGTATATGGGAAGGTTTAGAGGGAGTAAAGGGGGGGAAGAAATGTTTTAAATATTTCAAAAAATCAAACTATAAAAAATTGAAAATCTAAAAGAAATAAGTGGATTTGTAGGTATAAATGGCCCTTTGGGGCTAAATGGCTAAAGGAAGGCAAGATAAATAATTTAAATAGGTCTATACCATCCTGTAAAATTTTACCAGTAATTAAAACCATCCCAAATTTTTTTAAAAAAATGCCCAACATTAGAAGATTCCATGGATAATCATAAAAATATCTGTAATGTGGTGGTCTATGTGATATCAAAAGCTTCTCCACAAAGGAAAATACCTGGAACAAGAGTTTCACTGATGGATGTTTTAAAAAATGTGTTTAAAAAAAAAACCCTTAACAACAATGAATTACAAATTCTGACAACAGAAAGAAGAGAATTCAATGGGATACTTCCAAAATCATTTTATGAGACCAGAGTGAAAGTCACAGTAACTGTGAGAAAATTACAGACTCAAACTCTCATAATAATAATTGCTAAAAGGAATGGAAAGGATTTGAGACAGAAATGTCTTTGAACATACTAATAAGTATACAAAAAGTATGTTCAGTATCACAATCCAGTTATAAAATTGGGAAACCAGAGTAAGATAAAACTTCATACCCACTATGATGGTTTAAGATAAAATAAAGACAATAATAAACATAATAAGATACTGAAAAATAATTTTAAATGAGTAATTGTGGAGATATAAATTGTTTCATCCATGTTGGAATGTAGCTTTGATGTTGCTGAAATGTTAGCTTCCATCACAAGCAGCATCATGCCCAGAACTCTATTTCCATCTTTTTCTTTAAGCAAAACCCTATGGGTAATATATTTAATATGTATTAAGATGTTTCAGTTTGTCAAGTACTATTTTAATTACTTTATGAGCATTAATCAACAAATGCCACACTAAGTCTAAAGATGAAAGTATTTTAATAAATACTTTATTTTAAAACTGAGCCACATGGGGGTGAGTTAACTTGTTTTAAATCATGCTGTTAATAAGTTGAAGCTTAATTACAAGCCAATGCTCTCTGTCTCCAAAGGTGGAATCATTATGTAGTTATGCGATGCTTAGCGAATCACAGTATAATGTAGACCTTTTGTCCTGTCTATTGCAATCAGAAGGTACTCCACAGGGTCATTTGCAGTGATATTACTAATCAGTCTGTCATGTGTATGCTAACAATCATAAATATGTCACGCTAAGGAGGAACATGAAGACCTCAGGAAGTTTCTTGTTTTCTCATTGGTCAGGTGACAAGAGAAATGTGTGATCCAAGTTCCAAATGGCTAATGGTTTAAGAAAACGGTAACTGATGCTGGCCTACTGTGCTCCTGCTTTCTTCATTTCAATCTTTACCTGTTATGAACTGTCACATAGTAAAATAACTATTATTATGCCATCGGCAACTACACCAATGAGCTTACACATTAAAGCCATAGCAAAACTTGCCAAAGCAAAAACATGATCTGTTATTATTCTATGCACAAAAAAATACTATGAATGAGAGATCTAAAAAATAGTACATTTATGTCTCAACATGATACAAAGATAGGAAATGATAACTCATCTCTCACTCTATTCTTTCACCTATATAAAAAAAATCACTTTTTGTTAAAAGCAAAATCCACCACTTACTTTTACATTTTGACTTGCAGGCTTCTAAGTCTTATCCAAAACCTATCAAAAATAAATAAATAAATAAATAAATAAATAAATAAATAAATAAATAAATACCTCAAAAAAGCTATGTTCAATTCAAATTGTACTTATGGGTATTGGTTTAATTTTCTCTCCAGTATTGTTTTCAAAATATTAATAACTTGAATTTAATAATGTCTTGCTAAAGCAAAAACAAAGGTCAAAAACTCGGTGAGGCATGCAAACTTCATAATGATATTTTGGATTTTCTTCTATGATCAAATCTCTGTGTTTAGAACCCTGTGATTTGCATGCAGATTGGTTGGCGGATATATCATTTTCTGTAGGTATTTTCCTTTCATGCATGAGCCTATGTACTACAGCAGATATAAATCCATCACTGTTGTTCGTGTTACATATGTGCTCTTTGGGAATACACTCCAACTTAAATGAACTGTTGAGCTGATAATGAATGAACTGCCAAAACAATCTGTACAAGTTTCGGCTATGATATAAGGACTTATTTAGTCCATCAGTGTCTAAGTGCATTGGTTTCTTGACACATCCCAATTCAATGTTATGAAGCCTTCCTGGGGGCTACTATTGCAAACTCTGCTCTCTAATCATGTGGCTTAGCGTATGGAGGAATGGACTTGATTATGGTCACCTTAGACCTCTGCAGGAGAATTTTACTTTTAACACAGATAAAAGATATTTGGGCATGCAGCAAGCTAGCATTTTCTCACATTTGAACATAAAGCACCATCCCTCATTCAAAAAATAGAACTATTAGAACTTTGCCGTATTTGTCTCTGACCCTAGCTTTCTACAAAGGCTAGAACAACTAATAAGAGTCTGTGGCCATTATCAGATGTCAAGACCTCCTTGTCCAAAACCAGATTAGATAGAATGAACATAAGGCTGGCTGAATGGCTCCTCTTGACACTCACATGCCTTATTTTGAATTTATAGTGCATTCATTCCATTAAAGGCAATTATGGCAAAGAACAAGAGAGGCAATAGAGAGAAACACTTCTCAATGTTAGCCTGTTAACACACGCCTCCTTCCAACCATAAGCACATTCTAAAGCACTTCTTTTTAATTTGTATACCTACAGATATGAGATATGAAACAAATAACTCAGAGCTGAGCATAATAATCCAAGGCCCCATGTAATTTATACAGAAAGCTGGCTATTTATTATTGAGGCTGGAGGTTATTAAGTTATCTGCAAGGTATAGACTTCATTTCTGTTCCTGAGATATAGAGATTTATATTGCTTATTTATTCCCAGCTGTTGAGTATCAGAGTTGTGCTCAGAAAAGAGATTAAAAACATTTGATGATACCAGAAGCTGACATGGCAGCAACTCAGGGAATTTTGCCCATTTTTTTTAAACAGAATAACTTTCCGAGGACGTATATGCACACATTTGTGTTTATGTGTCTCATCATGAGTGCCATACCCAGTATAAGACACATGTTTTGACAGCTTATTATGGAATATTCTGTTGTTTCATTCTTTTTGAAAAGTGAAATACTAACTCAGTTCTTTATGGTATTTCTCCGTCCTATAGGTTTCTCATAGCAATCTCACCAGTGTTTGTAGGAGACCTGGTCACTGGGCCTGATTAGCCTGAGGCATAGCTTAGCCTCAGACTGTATTATCTCAATTCAACTATTTAACTTTTTAAAGCTATGTTTTCTCATTTGCAAAGCAGAATTGGACTCTCAGAATTTTTGCTACTTTATTTACATGAGCTACACCATGATGAGTTGTGAGTGATGTCTACATTGCCATAGGTTGAGGGGTGTAGATTTATCTAAGCTACTGGTTTCCTACTCTCTACTGGTTTCCCACCCATCCACACTATGGGTTCATAGTTTAAACACAGAACCTTGTTAAGTTCCAAGCCTGCAATCTTGCAAGGTCTACTCCTGAGCAATCTTAGAAACTGGTAGGCTTTGCAATGACTCAAACCAGGAGACAGCTTGAAGCATATATTTATTTTTGAACAGGAAAGAGCTCCAGGTCATGCTTCAATCTGTTCAGCATCTTGGATTGTTGCATGGCCAGCATGAGATTATAGACAACAATGAATTATACTACAAGTACAGGCTGTTGTCTTAAGATAGTAGTAGGTTTCTATATTTTTGCTAAAACTTTTACCAGAGCATCTTTAGAGAGATTTGGAAACAATTGAAAATAATAGCATTTAAATCTTGACTACTAGTTCTTTGTTACAGGCAGGCCATGTTCTTTATATTTTGCTAATAACAAAAAATGAAATAAAATAAAATAAGTGACATCAGAAGACAGAAAGAACAAGGATCCAAGAGCAAAGGAGCATGAGTTCTGCACTATCAAGCTCTGTGTCAAAAATGAATAATTTCTTGAATCATTTGTCCAGAGAAGTTGAAAAAACATGTTCATATTAAACTATATTAACCTTTAAACTAAAAGTATATTATCTCTAATCCTCTCTAGTAGCTTGAAAATATGTCTCTTATGTACAAGTGATATGAAGGCTGGTAGGCTGAGCCCTGTACAAAGCCTCTAGATAAGGTGGGATTTGATCCAAAATTCAATTGAGAAAAACCTTCCTCAAAGTTCTTTCCCTCTTGCAAAGCTCAGCTTGAGTTTGTGTTTTTCTTCTCTTCTCATATCGTTTCTCCATTCCTGCCCTCTTTGAGCCATGGTACACCATGAAATCGAATACCTTAATGGCTTCTCCCATTAAAAATTTTCTTTTCCATTTTCATATGGGATAACCAACTGGTATGCTCCTCTGTGGTGAAAAGTATCTCTCCCATTCTCAGTGTTTCTTAGTTGTCTTTTGCCTCTTGTGTAGGGTAGAGGTTCTGCAGAGGTTTGCTTGTCCATCTTTGTATCTCTATTGTTGCTATACTTGCTCAACTCCTGTGTAGGCAATCATGTTGATGAGACTTTTTAGGTGTAGTATCAGACATTTCTAGAAGACACAATCTTACAGCAAACTCCCTCTTCCCTGGCTCTTAAAATCTTTTGGCTCTCTCTTCTGCAATGTTTTCTGAGAGTTAGGGTATGGAGTGAGGAAAGGGAAGCAAAAAATTATGTAATTATAATCTCAAAAAAAAACCCATTCACTTTTCTTTTTCCCAGTGTCTTTAATAAACATTTTAAATGAACATAACTAATTGCATGATGTAAATCTTTTGTTGTTGTTGTTGTTGTTTTTCAAGACAGAGTTTCTCTGTGTAGCCCTGGCTGTATGGGAACTCACTCTGTAGGCTAGGCTAGCCTTGAATTCAGAAATCTGCCTGTCTCTGCCTCCCAAATGCTGGGATTAAAGGTGTGCACCACCACTGCCTGGCTACAATGTAAATCTTAATACAAGTCCAATTAGGGCTTTTAGAGGTTAATGTCTTATATGAATTAAAAAGAAAATGAAATCATTAGGCATGATTGTTATCTAGTAAGAATATGTTGATTATTTTGGGAATTTCTTTTACTAAATAATTACCTACATTATGTCATGTTGCAATTTCAAATACTTATACACATATTATGCATTATACATGTTACTAGAAAAAAAACTAAAGATCATTATTTGTTCATATACTTAAAACTACTTAAAATAAAAATTTCTGTGTGGACTTTATCACATCTTCATCCTGTATGTCTGTAATCAGCAATGCTGCCTCTCTGCTAAGACACTCAGGCAAGCTGTGTTTAGAAAAGAACTTAAGAACAGAAGTTGTTCATTCACACAGGTTTGTTGAAAACAGTATAGAGTTAAAGCATTCATACTCCTATACAATAAATATGATATACATGTAAATCTAGAGTGAATAGTGCGCCAGAGAAGAGTTACCAATTATGTCTTTTGGTTCTTCATCTGTGTCATAAGCAACATCTCATCCCTTTCAGAAGATTCAAATATCAATGAATGGCTCAACATACATATGTTAATATTTCTCTCTTCTATGACATAAAAACCACTTCTACAGTCTATAGTCTCTTATCTTATATATTCCTACAGATGGATTTCCATACACCTTAGTGTATAGAAGCTTCAGAATTGTATGCTTCCGATAATGCATGTAGACATTAGAAAAATATGTATAACAGATATTAATTACATTTTCAGACAGGTGAAACATATTTCAAAATATATCGTACATGCTTAGAATTATGCCATAAGAAACTATGAAACTTGACAAAGATATGAAGCAATTGTTTCAATGTCATGGAAGACAGTTTATCAATGTTATTTTTGAGATAATGAAAAAGTATTTGAGCCCTAAACACACCATGGCTTCCTGTATAAAGCTATATCCAAACCATAGAGCAAGAAGTTGGAAAACAAAGTGAGAGTCAAAACTGTCAGTCAGGATAAAGGCATCGCATCAAAGAATCAGGATGTCAGAGGAAGATGCTACCAGTAAGGTAGGAGACCACAGAGAAGGTACATACATACAATATTGTGTAGAGAAAACTAAAGAAGATGTAAGTTATGTTTATACTTTAAGTTTATGGAAAGTTGTACATACAGTGATGTCACTATGCAAGATCTTAGGGGAAAAAAAACAGAAGTTGTAGATTTGATGGAGTACTCTGCAAGTTGTGAAGAACCAAGAATTCTTAAAGTTACAAGAGGACAAAGTGAATGGCCTTCCATCAATATCCTGGGAAGATCCCATCTGAGGAATAAATGTTCTCCAGACACTTTCCAGATTAAACAAATTAGTCTTAAGAGGATACAGGTAAGATAGCTAAAACATTTCTAGTAATACAATATTTTCAATATTTAGCCCCAAATAATTAGCATTTAAATAAAGATCAATAAAATCATCAGTGTTAATGAGTGACAAAAAACTTACACAAACAAACATACAGACATCACTGGTATTAAACTTAATAGAAACAATTTTAATAGAGTGACTAGGTATATCTACAACTTCCTATTTGAAAATATTGAGAATGAGTAAAGAAATATGTAGTCACAACACAGGACAAGGAACTACTTAGAAAAATGAAAAGTATAATGAAATTGAATTCTATGTGTGTGTATGTGTAGGCATGTGTGTATGAGACAGAAAGATTAAGAGAAATACAGAGGTGGGGTAGGGAGAGAGAGAGAGAGAGAGAGAGAGAGAGAGAGGGTATTGGCTTCACATCAAACCTAAATACCAAACAAAAAATATTGATTGACTTAAAGACAAATCAAATAAAACTTGGTAAGTGAAAATAAAACACACATTTACACATTTGCATAGAAACTTTATAATTAAGAATAACAGCATTATCATTAAGAAATCAAATCTTTTTGTCAGAAATATCAGACTGTGGAAAGTAAAGTCCTTCCACTGAGTTCAGTTCCCAGAACCTATAGAAAGGTTTGAGGGTGTGGTTTGTGCTTTTAATTTCAGCACTGGAGAGGCAGGCAATATAGCATAATCAGCAAGATTTAATTGTAGCCTACACCCACAAGTATGCATGTCAACATTCACACACACACACACACACACACTCTTCCAACACATACAGAGATATGAAGTGATATTAAACGATGCATGGCATTTATAATATCTAACCACAGGAAAGAGGGCAGAATTTTCATTTTTTTATTTACTTGAAGAAACGATAACAAAAATGCTAATTTGACTATAATGATCAATGCAACATTCAGAAGGAGAACTCCTAACATAAATAGAAAGGATGCCATACCCAGGCAGCACATTAAAATGCTAAAGATGAAAAAGAGGAAACCTTAAAGCAGCCATTGCCCATGTGGGAGTCAAACAAGGGCAACTGCTAACAGTCATGAGGAACACTGAAGCCAGGCTAGAATGCAGTGGACTCTTTAAAAACTTATGAAACATGAACTGAGTTAGAATTCTATGTTCAACAAAGATATCCTTTAGAAAAAGAAGACATTTTTGAAAACTTATTTTAAGTTAAATAAAGCACAGAGAGATGTTGTGGCTGTTTAGTTTAGTTATGGATATTTATTCCAGCATACCTGTACATTGTTGAATTTTAAAGAAAAAAATTTCAGTCTGAAGGTGTTTTAAACATTCTTTGGTGTGAATATTCTAACCCACAGGAAGGAGAGGATAAAAAAAAATGTAAGAAACCTTCTAGAAGAGATACTAAGAAAACCTTATCTTTGTTCATTGACAATAGTTAACACTTTCAGTGCCAAGTCACATTGGTGGCATGCAGCCTTGATTCTGTATAATGACAGTGGCCCTTCTCCCCATAAGGGCTTCCTGCAAGAACCTGTAATACTGGTTTAACCATGAGGAATGCATCCCACAACCACAGATTCATAGATATTCTACGAAGTAGTCAAGCATTACGTGACTTCTCAAAACACTTGAAATTCAGGAACAAGGAGTGTGTGAAACACTCAGAGTTTTGGAAAACAGAACAGTGGCCCTGGGGAAAACTAGAGAAAGCAGAACAAAGTTTGACCTCGGTGTACCAAGGTTGAGTTTCTATGGAAACAAGCTTACCATATCAGTAGTTTTCACGTTCAATGCAAAGCTAAGGACACAATGACGGATGTGCAGGGGCTTGGTAGACACCTTGTGCTATTCTGTAAAAATAAGATTGTCTTAAAGTTTAGAGAAAGAATGTAAAAAGAAGAAGTGAGAGAAAGGAAGGAGAAAGAGGGAGGGATGGAGGGAGGAGGAAGGAAGAGAGAGAGTAAGAGAGAGTGTGTGTGAGAGAAAGAATATTGGCTTCTTCCTTTACAATAAATGCAAGAGCTATATGCTAGAGAGGAGAAGGTCTGCCTATAGGTCCCTAAGCCTATGGAGGGATGTGTAGTATGAGCTTAGGGGTCACCTAGAATTAGAATTTCGTTTTATTTCAATTGGCAGGGACCATCTCGGTTTTGATTGACAGACTTTCATATCCAAGCACTTCCTAGCCTCCTTTATGTCTACACAAAATTTGTCAGCTTGCTATATAAGAAACACTGAGTGTTTACCCTGAGTTGGTAGGTGAATATGGAGAGGACTCAAAGTAAGTTTTATTCTAACTGTGAGACTACCAGCATATGTGCATTGGTAGAATAGTCGTTGTGATTATAAAAAGATAAAGAAATATTAAGCTACGTTCTACGGGGGTGTGCTGAGGTATGAGGGAAGGAGGTACCTCAGTGGTCCCATGCCAAAGCATCCCTTCCCGCTGAAGGACCAGCCACATGACAGTATCAAATAGAATAGAGTTTATTCAGGAAAGGGGAGTTAAGAGGGTAGTAAAGGCAGAGAAAGGCAGAGAGAGGGAGAGCATAGAGAAGTAGAGGCTGGCCATGACCATGTAGAGAGAAGAGGGAAGGAAATGGGAAGAGAGGGAGAACAAGAGGGCAAGAGAGAGAGGCAAGAGTAAGGGAGAGAGGAGGGGAAAAGCAGGCTCTTTTATAGTGGACCAGGCCTACCTGGCTGTTGCCAGGTAACTGTGGGGGTAGAGTCCAGACAGAATACCAACAGTCCTCTAATGCACTGTTGTAAGCAATTATTTCCCCTGCTGTCATATCCTCATTCTGACTCTATCAACATTCCCAATAGAACAATGATCCTGGGAGCATATGGCTTCTCTTTTTTTGAAAACCACTGAGAAACTGTATCAGCATAAATATAGGATGATATGCAAATGAAAGACTATGATCATGACATGTACATTCAAATTTTTCAATAGACCTTGTTTTACTGTTTTATCACCTATGTAAACTCCTAGCCCCTGTACCAGTTATGTCTTCCACAAATCAGAACTCCATATTTCTTTTTTTTTAAACATTCATTTTTATTTTTTTATTTTTTTGGTTTTTTGAGACAGGGTTTCTCTGTGTAACCCTGGCTGTCCTGGAATTCACTCTGTAGACCAGGCTGGATTTGAACTCAGATATCTGCCTGTCTTTGCCTCCCAAGTGCTGGGATTAAAGGCAAGCACCACCACTGCTGGGAGAAATCCATATTCCTAAAACATGACTATTAATTAAAGTGAATAATTAAAGTGATAACTTCTGCAGTACGTATTATTTTCAAAAAAAAGTCCAAGAGTCCTAGATGATGAGGAACATTTTCATGAAATATCTTACTTATAGACACACACTTGGTCATGTATCACCTTGGAAGCAATAGAAAAAAAGACAATTTGTCCTCAAAAAGAAAAGGCAGGTTGCATCTCATCTTTCTGTTCTAAGAAAGAAGTAAGAGTTTGAAGTATCCGTGATACCTTACCTTTGCAAAGGCTTTCAGATTCTAAAATAAGAAGGGGAGATGGTTGATAGGCTAGGATAGTTCCAATAAACTCACATCTCTGGGAAAAGTATTTGCATGTAGCAGGTATAAATTCTCACCCATTCTTATGACTTTAGGTACAGTAGAGCTTTGTAGAACTCTGTTTTCTCTCTGGGGACTTCGATGCTTTGTTTTCTCTTCCTGTTGAATAAATACAAATGCAGTATGAAATATGTAGTTATGGGAGGGATTTTCCCACTTTGATTTCTTTTCTTTAATTTGTGTTCAAGCTATTTCTCACTTACACTAAAGTCTAATTACTCTGCCAGTGATACTGCTTAAGCACAATGATTCAGACTCCCCTCTATTGTCTTCCCAGGTACAGCTCTGACACATCAAGAGAAATAAAAAAAACAAACAATGAAAAAAATATCCACAAGGAAAACACATAAAAGATTCACAGCAACAAAAGATAGATTGGTAGGAAGATAGATAGATAGATAGATAGATAGATAGATAGATAGATAGATAGATAGATAGATAGA
>JADRCD010174802.1:1808-24736 GCA_019843815.1 Montemys delectorum | reverse complement strand
CAAGTAATCATTGAATAGAGAGTTGTTTAGCTTCCATGTGTATGTGTGCATTCCACTGGTTTTTGTTTGTTTGTTTGTTTTTCTTTGTTTTTTTGTTTGTTTTTTTTGGTTTTTTTTTGTTTTTTTTTTTGTTTTTTTTTTTGTATTTAAGATCACCCTTAGTCTATGGTTATCTGTAGGATGCATCAGATTATTTCAATCTTCTTCAATCTTCTTGTATCTGTTGAGGCCTTTATTGTGACCAATTATATGATCAGTTTGTAGACGGTTCTGTAAAGTGCTGAGGTTCTGTAAAAGTGGATTCTTTTGCTTTAGAATGAAATATCCTATAAGTATCTATTAGATTCATTTGGTTCATAACTTCTGTTTGTTTTACTGTGTCTCTGTTTAGTTTATGTTTCCATGATGAGTCCATTGCTGTCAGTGGGTGTTGAAGTCTCCCACTATTATTATATGGGGTATGATGTGTGCTTTGAGATTTAGTAAAGTTTCTTTTATGAATGTGGCGTGTCCTTGCATTTGGAGTATAGATGTTCAGAATTGAAAGTTCATCTTGATAGATATTTTCCTTTGATCATCATGAAGTGTCCTTTCTTATCCTTTTAAATAACAAAATTTTCACCACAAATGACACAATCATTTCAAAGCCTCTATACTTATCCCAACATAGTAGACATTTATTCTAATGACATCTCTCTTTAAAAAGAGAAAGAAAGAAAGAAAGAAAGAAAGAAAAGGGGGAGATGTGGGGCAGTGAGCAGTTCTGACAGCCAGAGTCCAGTAGAGCAGAGCCACCTTGGAACCCTCGAGACCCACTGAGCAATGTAAATTTGCTTCTAAGGGATGGTAGGCATTCGGTCATTGCTCCTGAGACCAATGGCTCAGATTTCAGCCCAGACCCCTCACAGCTGCCCCTGCAGGATATGTGTGCTTTATCAGGCAGACACTGTCTCAAACTTCCAGGATTCTAGCTGGACCCACAGTCATCTGACCACAAGGCAGGCATGCCACGCCCCATACAATAAAAGGGATGGTTTGCCCCCTCCTCACTTTCTTGCTCCTCACTCTCTTACCCTTCCTCTCTTACTTCCTCACTTTCTTACTCTCTTACTTCTCCCTCTCACTCTTACTTTCTCTTGCTCTCCCTCTCCTCTCTGCTCTTTGTTCTTTTCTCTGCCTTTCTCCCTCTCCTTCTTTTCTCTCTCTCTCTCTCTCTCTCTCTCTCTCTCTCTCTCTCTCTCTCTCTCTCTCCCCTTCTTCTCCTTTCTTTCTCTCTACTTAACCGGCATATTTCTCCTTCCTACAATAAAATAACTCATTCATACATTGCCTCCCTTTTTAATTACAGGGCTATGCAGCAAACATGTCAACCCCAGGGGAGAGAGAGAGAGAGAGAGAGAGAGAGAGAGAGAGAGAGACCTGGGCCTTAGCAGCAGGCCCCCTGCCACCAGGGAGAGAGCCTCAGCCAGGCAGGTAGGATGTAGCCCAGACCCTCTGCTTTTGGAACAACAGGCTTGAACCTGTTTATCTGTGTTCTCCTGTATTTCTTTAAGAGAGTTATTCATGCTCTCTTTAAATTCCTCTATGACCATTGTGAGATATGACTTTTGAATCCAAATCTTGCTTTTTCTGGTGTTTTGGGATATCCAGGACTTGCTGTAGTGGGAGTACTAGGTTCTGATGAAGCCAAGTAGTCTTGCTTTCTGTTGGTAAGATTCTTGCATTTGCCTTTTGCCATCTGTTGATCTCTGGTGTTAGATGTTCTTGTTGTCTCTGGCTGTGACTTGTTCTTTCTGTGGGTTTGTAAACCTGTGTCAGCACTTCTGGGAGATCAGCTCTCCTCTGGTAAGACTGGTGTGCAGTGGGCTCTGGATCAGTCATCCCTCCTGAGTCCTGAATTGGAGCACTTCCTGAAGGTAAGCTCTCTGCTTGCAGAGAATGGGCAGAGATGGCTGTGGATCTGCAGTGCCCCCTAGGTGAAGAGGGAGGTATAAAGGATCCTGTACCAGCTGCCCTGCCACTTCTGAGGCCTGTGCCTCCTGGCTGGTCCTGCCTTAGAAGGTCACTGGAGAGAAAATGGGCATCTCTTCCCTTAGGTTAGGAAGTTTTCTTCTATAATTTTGTTGAAGATATTTACTGGCCCTTTAAGTTGGGAGTCTTTACTTTCTTGTATACTTATCATCTTTAGGTTTTGTCTTCTCATTTTGTCCTGTATTTTCTGGATGTTTTGGGCTAGGAGTTTTTTGCTTTTTGCATTTTCCTTGATTGTTGAGTCAATGTTTTCTATGGTATCTTCTGCATCTGAGATTCTTTCTCTCTTCTATCTCTTGTATTCTGTTGGTAATGCTTGCATTTATGACTCCTGATCTCTTTCCTAGGTTTTCTAACTCCAGGGTTGTCTCCCTTTGTAATTTCTTTATTGCTTCCAATTCTGGTTTTAGATCTTGGATGGTTTTGTTCATTTCCTTCACATGTTTGTATTTTTCTGTGATTCTTTAAGAGATTTTTGTGTTTCCTCTTTAAGGGCTTGTAGCTGTTTTCCTGTATTCTCCTGTATTTATTTAAGTGACTTATTTATGTCCTTCTTAAAGTCCTCCATCACCATCATGAGAAGTGATTTTTTTATCCAAATCTCGATTTTCCAGTTTGATGACATATCCAGGACTTGCTATAGTGGGAGAACTGAATTCTGTTGATGCTATATAACCTAGATTTCTATTGCTTATGTTCTTATGCTTGCCTCCCATCATCTGACTATCTCTAGTTCTACCTGCTCTTGCTATTTCTGACTGGCACCTGTCCTTCCTATGATCCTGTGTGTGTCAGAACTCTTTAGAATTCAGCTGTCTCTGTGATCCTGAGATTCTGTGTGTTTCAGAGCTCCTGGGAGTCAAGCTGCCTCTGAGACCCTGAGATCCTGTTGTGATCAAGCTTCTGGGATCCTGAGATCCTGGCATTGTGGGATCCTGGCATCCTGGCATCCTGGGATACTGTGGTCCTTGGCATGTTAGAGTGCCTGGAAGTGGAGTTTCTTCTGGGTATTCTGGAACTGGCTGCAGTATTCACACCCAAGATTTTCTCAGGGCACCAGCCCAGACAGGAAGGAAACTGTGCTACAGATGGGGCAGAGATCATGGGTGCCAGGGTCCCACTGGCCCCTGTTACTTCTGGTTTGGGAGCAGAAGTTGTGTCCTCCTCACCTCTGATCCTATGATCCTGTGAGTGTTAGAGCACCTTGGAGTAGATCTTCCTCTGGGTGTTATGGGATTGTCTGCAGAGTTTGTGCCCAAAGTCTGCTCAGGGCACCAACCCAGACTAGAAGTGTCCTCTTTCTTAATAGCTGATTAGTAGTTCATCTTGTAAATGACCCACATTTTCTGTATCTATTCTCTTGTGGGACATCTTGGTTTTTCCCAGCTTCTGACTATCTAAAGCAAGGCCACTTTCAAGTATCTCTCCATTTAATTTGATATTGGCTGTTAGTTTGCAGTAAATTGCTTTTATTATGTTTAGATATGGGCCTTGAAATCCTGATCTCTCCAATGGTTTTAACACGAAGGGGTATTATATTTTGTCAAATGGCTTTTCTGCATCTAAAAGATGATCATGTGACTTTATTCTTTGTGTTTGTTGATATAGTGCAATACATTAACGGATTTTCATATATATTGAATCATCCTTGCATCCCTGGGATGAAGCTTACTGGACCATTGTAAATGATGGTTTTGATGTATTCTTGGATTCAGTTTGCAAGAATTTTATTGAGTGTTTTTGCATAGATATTTGTAAGTGAGATTGGTCTGAAGATATATTTTTTTCTTGTGTCCTTCTATGGATTATGTATCAGAGTAATTATGGTTTCATAGAGTGAATTAAGTACTATTCCTTCTGTTTCTATTTTATAGATAGATTGAAGAATATTGTTAATATGTCTTCTTTGAAGGTCTTGTAGAATTGTACACTAAAGCCTTCTGGACCTGGTCAGGTTTTTTGTTTGTTTGTTTGTTTTCTTTTGTTGTTATAAGATTTTAATGACTTCTTACTTCCTTTAGGGATATGGGCCTGTTTAGATGGTTTACTTGCTGTTGGTTTAGCTTTGGTATGTGGTATCTGACTAGAAAATCTTCTATTTCATCTAGATCTGGTTTTATTGAGTATAGATAGGCATTTGTAGTAGGAGCTGATGATATTTTGAATTTCCTCCATTTCTGTTGTTATTTCTACCTTTTGATTTCTGATTTTGTTTATTCAGATACTGCCTCTGAGCCCTTTAGTTAGTTTGATTCTCACAAAGAAGCAATTTTTGGTTTTATTGGTTCATTTTCCCTTGCAGTTTTTAATCTTTGTTCTGTATATTTAGTGTTTTGATTATTATATGATGATAGGATTTTCCTCTCTGGTCCCATTTACTTGGAGTTACATAAGCTTCTTCTACATTTATGGCCATCTCTTTCTTTTAGTTGGGGAAGATTTTTTTTCTACGATTTTGATGGAGATGTTTTCAGGTCCTTTGAATGGGAATCTTCACTTTCCTCTACGTAAAATGTTCTTAGATTTGGTCTAATCATTGTTTCTTGGGTTTCCTGGATGTTTTGAGTTAGTAGTTTATATGTTTTAATTTTTTGACAGTTTTGTCAATCTCTTTTAAGCTATCTTCTACACCTGACATTCTCTCTTCTATCTCTTGTATTCTGTAGGTGATGCTTACATCTGTAATTCATGACCTCTTTCCTAGGTTTTCCATTTCTAAGACGGCTTTCATTTGTGTTTTCTTTACTGTTTCTACTTCCACTTTTAGGTCTTGTACTGCTTTATTCAATCCCTTCACCTGTTTGATTTTGTTTTCCTGTATTTCTTTAAAGGATTTATTTGTCTCCACTTTACAGGCTTCTGTTTACCTGTATTTTTCTATATTTCTTTCAGTGAATCATTTTATCCTCCTTAAAGGTCTCTATTATCTCCATGACATAGGATTTTAGGTTAGCTTCCTGATTTTCAGGTGTGTTGGTGAATTATGGGCTTGCTGTGGTGGGAGAACTGAGTTCTGATGATGCCCACATACATTGGCTTCTGTTCCTTATGGTCTTATGCTTGCCTTTTGTCATCTGGTTATAGCTGATGTTTGCTGGTCTGGGTGTCTCTATCTGGAGCCTTCCCCTTTTGTTCTTGGGTTGCTCCAGGTCTCCTGGTAGTCCTGTGGCCCTGGATCTAGCAGATCACTTCTGCCTATAGGGTCTTCAGAGTGGCAGAGAAGCTGCAGATGTGTTGCCCTATCTACAGGAGATCTTCTTGGATGCCTTATGACTACCAGGTCCTCAGATAAGCAGCTTTGTATGTAGCTGATCTCCAGGGAGGCCTACAAACTGTGTTCTCTGTTTCCCTGTGTGCAGCAGAACTCCAGGGAGGCTTTCAGACAGTTGGATCCATATCCCTGCATGCCATGGAGCCCCTGAGACTTCTTCAGACTGTGGGGTCAGTTGCCCAGTTGCCTTATGTGCAAAGGAATTCCTGAGATGTCCTCAGGCTGTGGTGTCTTCAGGGGAGTAGGCTAGCTGGCATTCTGCCCCAGCAGAAGGTGCTGGCCAGGAGGGATGTGGAATTTAGGGGGTGGGGGTTTTTCGAGGGGTCATAAGTCCTGAGTCCACTGGGCTACCAGTGGGGGCTGTGGGCCTTCAGGTGGGTTCTTTTTTCCTTATTATTTATTTATTTTTATTAGATATTTTATTTATTTACATGACATATGACATCTCTTTTCCCAGTTTCCCTTCCAAAAAAGATATAAAATAAAAATAAAAACAAAAACAAATTCCTCTTTCCTCCCCTCTCCCCCTCCTCACCACCCCACTCTCTCCTGCTTACTGGCTCTGGAATTTCCATACACTGGGGCATAGAACCTTCACAGGGTCAAGGTCCTCTCCTCCCATTGATGACTGACTTGGCCATACTCTGCTATACATATGCTGCTGGAGCCATGAGTCCCCCCATGTGTGCTCTTTGGTTGGTGGTTTAGTCCCTGGGAGCTCTGAGGGTATTAGTTAGTTCATATAGTTGTTCCTCCTAAGGGGCTGCAAGCCCTTCAGCTCCTTGGATCCTTTCTCTAGCTCCTTCATTAGGGACCTTGTGCTCAGTCCAATGAATGGCTGTGAGCCTCTACTTCTGTATTAGTCAGGCACTGGAAGAGCCTCTCAGGAGACAGCTATATCAGGCTTCTCAAGTGGTTCTTAACAGCTGCCCTGTGTGCAGCATACCTCCTGGGATGCCTTCAGGCTGTGGTGTTTTCAGAGGAGAAGACTAGCTGACAGTTGGCCCTAGTAGAAGGCTCCAGCTGGAAGAGTAAATGTGTCTTCTTAAGGTTGCTTATAGAGCAACTGGGAAAGAAATATTCCATAACTTTTACTTCTACAAATGCTGGCACACTGTAGATGGTCAGGGCAACTTTTCTAATTATGATATACATTGCATTATTTTTATTATCCTTCACTATTTTTCATCAACATCTCATGTATTTCTTCTTCCTATCATCTATATATTCCTCTTTCAGAATTCGTGGATTTGTGTTTTACTTATGCCTCCCTTATTTTATCTATAGTCTATTTGTGGTCACAGGTCAAATTATGCTTTGGATCATGTTGGGGCTTACTGTTGGGTTCATAGAAAGAGACAATATCTATTTGTCTCTACGAATCCACTGGAAGCTCTATGTTAAACAGAGATGAATAATGTGCTTTAAACCTCTCCATGATTCATAATTGATTATGACAAGAACAATCCAGTATCAGACAATTTTTGTTCAGGCCCAGTAAATGTAGCAAAAGGTACTTGAGGAACATGTTTGCAAACCTAAAAGATACCTTAAAGATTGAATTTGGCATCTGATTTCCTCATCTTTATGTGTTTCTATTCTTTTTGCTCCCACTTATCTGATGTTCACTGAGATTTATTTTTATGGTAGGAGTAGTCATCTGTTTAGGGTTGGAAACTCACCTATAATTTTTTCTCAATGCACTAAATATTTATATATTCATTGTCCTTCACTTTTCATACCACATCAGTACCCAGTAATATTCCGGTACTGGAACTTCAGTGGCATTTTTTAGGGAAACCTTTTTAAACATACATTTTCCTGAACCTGCCTCCTTTAAGTTAATTCTCCTGGTGGAAAATTAATTCCTAATTAATGTTTCTTTGGGTAATATATGCTCATTTATTTGGCAATGATTACAGAACTCCAAAGCCACAAAACTTAAAAGATCTAAGACATAAAAAAATTAATCATATTCATAGATCTTCTTCAGATTGAATGAATTAAAGTTGCTTGGCAGAAATTCTTAGATACCAGACTTGTACTTAAGAAATATGTTACCAATCATTTGAAAACTAATGAAAAAAAACCACATATGCATTGAACTCTTTTCATGATTTCAGGCTTCTCAAGTACTTACATGTAGAACAGAGTACTAGAAGGGTTATAAGTAGTTACTGTGGGTTTTCACCATCATGGGAAAATGATATTGGTTTTAACACCTATCAACTCAATGTAGTCTTAGGAATCCATATGGTTAGTATTGGGAAAAGAAGTGTATATAGTTTCATGTCAAGTTGAAATAAGCTAAATTCATTTGGGAAGAGAAACAGTCAATTGAAAAATATCCTCAGAATATCAGGCTAAAGACAAGTCTGTAAAATATTTACTTATTAGTTATTGATGGTGGAGAGTCTGTCATGGCTTGTGGTCTGGGTCCTATAAGGAAGCAGGCCAGGCAAGCAATGGGTAAGCATGCCAGTTAGCAAGATTCATCCTTGGCCTCCCTCTATGTTCTAACATCTAGGTTTTAGGTTTGTTGGCACTTCTAAACCATTAGTGCAATTTTCTACTTTTAAAAATGATATATAAGAACTTCTGGCAGTTCACAGATTAGATTTTCTGTGGAGTTAAGTAGTCATTGGAATAGAGAGGCCTAATACTGAGGTCTATGCTACTTCAATGATTTCCAAGAACCTGGAGGTGTAGAGAAGGAATATTGTAAATCCCATAAAGCCAGAATATACTTGGAAGAATCAGTAATGACTTGGGGCTTGGGCCCCAGTAGAAATGCAGCTTTAGAACATAAGAACCCTAAATTCCCTCCATAAGTGGTTATAGTATTCAGTCCCAACAGTTGCATGTTCCTTTTGTCACACATGCGAGATAGCCTGTGTTCCTCATGTGGAATATTCCTTAATCAGCTTACTGCAGATTTCATTATATATATAATAGTTTTCTGATGATTATATTCTCTTTCTCCCCTAAAAATTTATAGGATACAGTAATCTTTTTGTTTATGTTTTGTGGCGGTACAAACAGATTCTTACTATGTAAGTTTGGTTATTGTGGAACTCACTATGCAGACCAGTGTGACTTCAAAGTGACAGACATCCTCCTGTTGCTATTTCCAATGTGCTTGGGTTACTGGCTTATGCCCTTATAGTCCACTAATGGAGTGTTTCTGAATAAATGTATTTGGCATTAGTCATGAGTTTGTAAGAGAACATTTGTTCCAAACTTTCCTATATCCTTTGTCTTTTCATTTACTTCCCACCACTTTAGACCAAACACTGAGGGATATCCGATTGGATAGTTCAAAATAGACACTTACCAAGGTATAGAAGAAAGTTGAAGTATTGAAACTGTGGGCAGTTTCACGAACGGGATTCTCTCAGCGAGGAGGGAACAAAGGACCTGAAATAGAGGGTTTGAAATGCAAAGAGAAAACACAAAGCCAAGTTGCGTCCCAATCAAGGCTCCAACTTTACTTAGAATAAGCCAGGTTTTTTTTTTTTTTTTTTTTTTAATTAGGTATTTTCTTCATTCACATGTACACTTTCCCTTTCCCATCTTCCCCTCCAAAACAAACAAACAAACAAACAAACACAAGAACAAACCCCTTCTGCCTCCCCACTCCCAATGCCTGTCTCCCCACCCTCTCCCACCCATTGGCCCTGGCATTCCCCCACACTGGGGCACAAAACCCTCACAAGGCCGAGGTCCCTCACTCCTATCGATGATCGAATTTGCAATCCTCCACCACATACCTGCTGCCAGTACACTCAATCCCACCCTGTATAGTCCTTGATTGGTGGTTGGGTCCCTGGGAGCTCTGAGGGTACTAGTTAGTAATTGTTGTTCGTCCTAAGGGGCTGCAAACCCTTCAGCTCCATAGATCCTTTCTCTAACTCCTTCATTGGGGACCGTGTACTCAGTTCAATGAATGGCTGTGAGCCTCTACATCTGTATTAGTCAGGTATTGTCAGAGTCTCTTAGGAGATAGCTATATGCTTGTCCTTCCTTCAGTCTCTGCTCCATATTTACTCTCTGCCACTCCTTCTGTGGGTGTTTGATTCCCCTTTTTAAGAAGGAATGAAATGTCCACCTTTTAGTCTTCCTTCTTCTAAAGTTTCTTGTGGTTTGTGGGTCCTTCTTCCTGTATTCCAAACTTCTGGGCTAATAACCACTTATCAAAGAATGCATACCATGTGTGATCTTTTGTGATTGGGTTACCTCACTCAGGCCAGGGTTTTTATAGTTACAAGAGAAACTGAAACCAAGTCTCTAGATTATATTGTAAAGAAAGTTCAGGTGCCAAAGTCCCCAGGTTCAGTGGATCTTCAGGCAGTGGGCGTGTTCAGGTGATGGGCGTGCTCAGGCCATGGGCATACTCAAGTGATGGGCATACTCAGGCGGCTTCTTCAAAGACAAACCAACAGTCAACAGAGAGCATCTGTCTTAGCTCTCAGGGGTTAGCCCTAAGCAGAGGCTGCCAGAAGTCCGACGACTGAAGTGAAGAGGGAAGGTAACAAAGTATGGCAGCAATATATAAACACAGCAGAAGACAGCCTAGGATACTGCCAAAAGGAATGAATTGGAATACAGGCTAGAATTAATTCATGGGACACTTACTTTTTAAAGAGTGTATTCTTTTTCTACAAATTCTTAGTTTGCTTCTGTATTCTCATTCTTGTATCATTGAAGTACTTAGAAAAATTCTTTACATTCCTTAAATCAATATCTCGTCTCCGGTTTTCTGTAGATGGTTCTCTAAATTTTAGACATTGAAACATGAAAGTGAATGTTTCTAATCAGTGTGTTTGTATGAGAGCCATTTGACTTTTGTGTTGATGGGCTTGTTCTATGTAATTTGAGATAAAATTGTTTAAAGTCCTGGCATAAAATGGAATCAATGTAGTTCAGTAGCCCTATAAATCAGATCTGTTTATTCCAAAACATACTCTTGAACACAAAATAGAAGACAAACTTCAAGAAATAGGTAAAAAGAACCAGAGGAGTTAGAAACAGCTTCAGAGCCGGACTTATATTTGCATCGTGGTACCTCAATAGAAGTTTAATCATTGATGTTGCATTTATGAGGTTAATGAAGTAGCTCCTACACATTCAACTGTTCCAAGTACATCGACTGCTTTTTTTATAGAGAGCTATTAGATCTTTCATTAAACTTTTTGACCTTCATTTAGGTATACCAGGTGAGACTGAGCCCTGTGTTGAATTATTTTACACTGAAAATTCTACTTGTTCTTCTTGTTTGTCTCCATTACAGCAATTAGTTTTTTAGGCTAAAGAGAGAAGAAAAGTATACCCTAGGGTATTACTATTTCCTAGTCATTCATCAATAGCTATGTAATAGTGTTTACCAGCCTATTCCCTTTCTTTTATTTTAATTAAATATTTTCTTTATTTACATTTCAAATGTTATCCCCTTTCCTGGTTTTCCCTCAAAAAACCCCTATCCCCAATCCATTTCCACTGCTAATCAACCCACCCATTCCTGCTTCCTTGTCATGACATTCCCCTATGCTGAGACTTTGAGTCTTCACAGGACTGAAGGCCACTCCTCCTATTGATAACCAACAAGGCCATCCTTTGTTACATATGAGGGTGGAGTCATGGGTTTCTACATGTGTATGTACATGTTGGTTGGTGGTTTAGTCCCTGGGAGCTCTGGGGGTCAGGCTCATTCATATTGTTGTTTCTCCTGCTGAAGGGACTGCAAACCCTTTCAGCTCCATGGATCTTTTCTCTGGCTCACCCATTGAGGACCCTGTGTTCTGTCCAATGGTTGGCTGAGAGCATCCATCTCTGTATTTGTCAGGCACTGGCAGAGCCTCTCAGGAGACAGCTATATCAGGCTCCTGTCTGAAAGTACTTGTAGGCATCCACAATAGTGTCTAGGTTTGGTGACTGTATATGATCTATCCCCAGGTGGGGCAGTCTGATTGAGACAGATACAGATACTTACAACCAATCATTGAACTGAAATCAGGGACCCCTATGATTGAATTAAAGGAAGGATTGAAGGAGCTGAAGGGGAGGGCCCCATAAGAAGACTAGCAGTCTCAACTAAACCAGATCCTAGGGAGCTCCCAGAGACTAAGCCACCAATTAGAAGCATACAGCAGCCAGTCTAAGGTCCCTGGCATATAAATATCAGAGGTCTCACTGGTCTGGACTCAGTGGGAGAAGATGGACTTAATCCTTGAGAGACTTGAGACCCCTGGGAAATGGGAAGTTTAGTGGAGGAAAGTACCCTCTCAGAGGCATGAAGGCAGAGGAAATGGGTGAGGAACTGTAAGAGGATGAAACAGTGGTGACGTGTGCAAAGACTGTAACGTAAATAAATAAAGGTTTAAAATAGAGGCAATAGACTTATTTTGTTGGCAGAGAAAAATCCTATGACAGCAAAATGCTTAGTATATGGCATGGTTATTATTAGTAAGTGTGATGCAGGTCTAAAATAAATAATATCAAAAAATGGAGCAAAACTAAATACCAAATATACAGTTTGAAGTTAAAGTAAAGGAATAGTAGAAAGCTAAATATGACGGTCAAGTCCTCTCTAGAAAGGAAAGCTCTAATTGATGAGGAGATTAACACCATTAAGGAGAGGTTATTTGCTCTAATTGACATTGAAACAGTGAGAAAATAACTCTGAGGTTAAGATCCCATGCAGCCAAGCTTCCAACTTGTAAAAGGAAAAGTACAGAGGAGAGCTCTCCTGCTAGAAAGAAACTAAATAAAAAAGTTCTCGGCAAAGTGATTCCCGGGGTATAGAAGCCAGACCAAACTGCCCAATGTGCTTGTCAGTATCATCCATTTGGCCCTGGCTTTGGAGTTATGAATGATGTAAAAATAAAAAGATCCCACTTGAGTTTCAGAGATCTGCTAAAGGCCTGTCAAAGTATTGAAGTTCTGGAGTTGACTGGAGGCAATAAGGTCACTACATGAGCTGTGAAATTGAAACCAAGTTTTAGTGGAGACGTCTAGATGTTGGAAATGCTGGAGTTGTGAGATATCCACCAAGAAGAGTTGCATATAAAGGAAGCAGCCCAAGAGGAAAGTATATGTTATAGACAGTAAAATTGGAGATGCTAAGCCTTTCTAAGCCCTTTGGAACTTAAGTCTCAGATATGGATTTGATATCTGCCTTACTGAGTCTTGGTCTTCTTTTGCTTTGGTATTTTCTCAATATGCCTTTCCCCCCCTCCCTTTTAGAATGGTGGTGTATAGTTTGTGCTATTATATTGTGGAAATACATAATTTCTATTTTTATTTAATGGGAATGTATAGTAAAAAATTGCTTTCAGTCTCAGAAGAGACATTGAACTTTTACATATTGTTTACTGGTAAAGGCTGTGGCAACTTTTAAAAAATTAGCCAAGTACATTTTGTGTATTGACATGGCCAAAAAAAGCAGACTATGGTGTTTAATATGAGAAATGTCTCTCGTAGAAAGTTGAACACTTACTTCCCTATTGGTCAAGCTTTTTAGGGAGATAATACTGCATTGCTAGAGAAAGCATGCCATAGGGGAAGACTTCATAGATTTGCCCACTTAAGGTTTGTCCTCTCTGTTTTTTACTTCATGTTTAAGATGGGATCACTTAACTTCTTGTTCTTGTTTCCATACCTGCTGTTTGATAGCATGTCTCCCCAAAATGATAGGATTGCTTCTGTCTGGAACATTAAACTAAAATAAACTTCTGTCTATACAATGCCTTTCATCATTCTGTTATGTCATAGAAACAGAAAAGTAACTAACACAGGTACAATAATAGAAAGCTGGTCCAGACTGTACTATTCTAAGTGAGCTGGATTTGTATTTGCATTGGTGATTGGGTCTTAATCTCTTTCCTCTTGAGAACCCTTCTTAGAGTAAGTGTTTCCCAGGTCATTTTCACTGATGGGTGCAGATGAGTGCAGATTGTATTTATATTATGCCTACAAATATTCCATTAACCAAAATGTACATTCTTGGGATATAGATATTACTTAATTATTACTTAATCATTTGTGAGAGCCTCTACCATGTCACATAGAAAATCCTGAAATACTGAAAGTGATGAAGAATCAGGAGTCCATAGTGAGATCTAAATCAGATTACACATTATTCTATTGATAGACTCCCAGAATAGAATACAGCAATCATTTGTTTAGACTCCTAGTTGGTCTGCTTCTGTGAAGACTCCATATCCTGATCCAACCTAGAGGACCTGCTGCACTCAGAAATCCCACCCCACCCCACCCCCAAATCCTGGAACTGCATCTGGGAGCCTGATGGACTCAGAACCAATCACCCATCAAGCCCCCGCCCTCCCAAATACCACTCCCCTTCCATCCCTTCCACCCCTTCCACCCCTTTTGCCCAGTTCTTGTTGCAGGGACAGACCCTAGTTTGTCTGCACCCATGAAGACTCCATATCCTGATCCATTCTAGTGGACCCAATGCACTCAGAGCAGTTGGACTTGCTACACTCAGAGCAGTTGTGTGAAGACCTCCCAGGAGATCTACTGCAGTTAGGGCAACATATTTGCAGCTTCTCTGTCCCTGTGAGGAGCCCCTAGTTGAAAGACCCCACAGATGATCTGTTACAGCCAAGGCTGCAAGCCTACATGGAGACCTGAAGCAACCCAGGGAAAAAAGAGACAGACTCCATACAGTCAACCAGACCAACAAACACCAAGGATGTCCAGATGATGAAAGCAAGGACAAGACCAAAAGCAACAGAAACTAAAATATTGGGCATCATCAGAATGGAGTTCTCACAACACAGCAAGCCCTGAATACACCAAGACACCTGAAAATCAATAATCTCTCCTACAATCCTATCTCATGAAGATAATAGAGTCCTTTAAGGAGGATATCGATAACTCACTGAAGGAAATACAAGAAAACACAGGTAAACAGGTGAAAGATTGAATAAAGCAATCCAAGACCTAAAAGTGATAGTAGAAACAATAAAGAAAACACAAGTGGAGGCAAACCTAGAAGTGGAAAATTTAGGAAAAAGGTCAGTAATTACAGATGCAAGTATTACCAACAGAATACATGAGACAGAAGAGATAATCTCAGGTGTAGAAGATACATTAGACAAGATTGACACAACTGTCAAATAAAAATTCAAAACATAAAAACGTCCTAACCCAAAGCATCCAGGAAATTCAGGACAAAATGAAAAGACCAAATTAAGAATATTTGGAATAGAGGAGAACAAAGATTCTTAACCCAAAGGACATGAAAATGTCTTCAACAAAATCATAAAAGAAAATTTCCTCAACCTAAAGAAAGACATGTCCGTAAAGGTACAAGAAGCCTATGGTAATCTTCCAACAAAACTAAAAGAAGTTAGCCACATGAACAGAATTCCAACTCTAATGACAAAATAACAGGAAGCAATATTTACTTTTCCTTAATATCTGTTAATATCAATGGACTCAATTCCCTAATAAAAACACATAGACAATAAGACTGGGTATGTAAACAAGGTCCAACATTTTGTTACATATAGGAAACTCACCTCAGTGACAAATACAGACACTACCTCAGAATAAAAGGCTGAAAAACAATTTTTCAAGCTAATGGTCCCAAGGAAAAAACTAGAGTAGCCATTCTAATATCAAATAAAATCGACTTTCAACTGAAAGTGTTCAAAAAAGATAAGGAAGGACACTTCATATTCATCAAAGGTAAGATCTATAGAGATGAACTCTCAATTCTGAACCTCTATGCTCCAAATGCAAGGGCATCTACATTCATAAAACAAACTTTACTAAAGCTAAAAGCACACATTACATTGAAAACAATAATAGTGAGGGATTTCAACACCCCACTCTCTGCAATGGGCAGATCATGGAAACAAAACTAAACAAAGACACAGTGAGACAAACAGAAGTTATGAAACAGATAGATTTAACAGATAGTTATAGAACTTTTTATCCTAAAACAAAAGGATATACCTTCTTCTCAGCACCTCATTGTACCTTCTCCAAAACTGACCATATAATTGGTCACAGATCAGGCCTCAAAAGATACAAGAAGATTGAAGTAATTCCTTGTATCCTATCAGATCACCATGGACTAAGGCTGCTTCTCAGTAACAACATAAATAATAGAATGCCGACATACACATAGAAGCTTAACAACACTCTACTCAATCATAACTTGGTCAAGGAAGAAATAAAGAAAGAAATTAAAGTCTTTCTAGAGTTTAATGAAAATGAAGCTACAACATACCAAACTTATGGGGCACGATGAAAGCAGTCCTCAGAGGAAAACATGTAGCCTTAAGTGCCTCCAAAAGGAAACGGGAGAGAGCATACACCAGCAATTTGACAGCACATCTGAAAGCTCTAGAACAAAAAGAAGCAAATTCACCCAAGAGGAGTCAAAGTCAGGAAATAATCAAATTCAGAGCTGAAATCAATGAAATGGAACCAAAAGTACTATACAAATAATCAACCAAACCAGGAGCTGGTTCTTTGAAAAAATCAACAAAATAGATAAACCCTTAGCCAGACTAACTAGAGGGCATAGAGATAGTTTACTAATTAACAAGATCAGAAATGAAAAAGGAGACATAACAACAGACACTGAGGAAATCCAAAATATCATGAGATCCTACTACAAAAGCCTATACTCAACAAAACTGGAAAACCTGGATGAAATGGACAATTTTCTAGACAGATTCCAGGTACCAAAGTGAAATCAAGATCAGATAAATGATCTAAAAAGTCCCAAATCTGCTAGCAAAATAGACACAGTCATTAACAGTCTCCCAACTTAAAAAAAAAAAATCTCAGGACCAGATGTGTTTAGTGCAGAGTTTTATCAGACCTTCAAAGAAGATCTAATACTTCCTCAAACTATTCCACAAAACAGAAAGAGAAGGTACTCTACCCAATTCATTCTCTGAAGCCACAATTACTCTTATACCTAAACCACACAAAGACCTAACAAAGAAAGAAAATTTCAGACCAATTTCCCTTATGAATATCGATGCAAAAATACTCAATAAAATTCTTGCAAACCAAATCCAAGAACACTTCAAAATGATCATCCATCATGATAAAGTAGGCTCCATCCCAGGGACTCAGGGATGGTTCAATATATGGAAATCCATCAATGTAATCAAATACATGAACAAACTCAAAGGAAAAAAATCATATTATCGTCTCATTGGATGCTGAGAAACATTTGACAAAATCCAGCACCCCCTCATGATAAAAGTCTTGGAAAGATCAGGAATTCAAAGCCCATACTTAAACATAGTAAAAAAACAATGTAGAGCAAACCAGTAGCCAATAACAAACTAAATGGAGAGAAACTTGATGCAATCCCACAAAAATCAGGAAATAGACAAGGCTGCCCACTCTCTCCCTACCTATTCAATATTGTACTTGAAGGCATAGCCAGAGCAATTAGACAACAAAAGGAAATCAAAGGGATACAAATGGAAAGGAAAAAGTCAAATTATCACTATTTGCTGATGATATGATAGTATACTTAAGTGACTCCAAAAATTCCACCTGAGAACTCCTAAACCTGATAAACAACTTTAGCAAAGTAGTTGGATATAAAATTAACTCAAGCAAATCAGTGGCCTTCCTCTATACAAAGGATAAACAGACTGAGAAATAAGTTAGGGAAACAATACCCTTCACAATAGTCACAAATAATATAAAATACCTTGGTGTGACTCTAATTAAGCAAGTAAAAGATCTTTTTGACAAAAACTTCAAGTCTCTGAAGAAGAAAATTGAAGAAGATCTCAGAAGATGGAAAGATCTCCCATGCTTATGGATTGGCAGGATTAATGTAACAAAAATGGTCATCTTGCCAAAAGCATCTACAGATTCAATGCAATCCCCATCAAAATTCCAAGTCAGTTCTTCACAGACTTAGAAAGAGAAATTTGCAAATTCGTCTGCAATAACAAAAACATTAAGATAGCAAAACTCTTCTCAACAATAAAAGAACCGCTCGTGGAATCACCATCCTGGACCTTAAGCCATACTACAGAGCAATTGTGATAAAAACTGCATGGTATTGGTACAATGACAGGCAGGTGGATCAATGGAATTGAAGACCCAGAAATGAACCCACACACCTATGGTCACTTGATCTTTGATAAAGGATCTAAATCATCCAGTGGGGGAAAAAAGACAGCATTTTCAACAAATGGTGCTGGTTCAACTGGCGGTTAGCATGTAGAAGAATGCAAATCAATTCATTCCTATCTCCTTGTACAAAGCTCAAGGCCAAGTGGATCAAGGACCTCCACATACAACCAGATAAACTGAAACTAATAGAAAAGAAAGTGGGAAAGAGCCTCAAGCACATGGGCACAGGGGAAAATTTCCTGAACAGGACACCAATAGCTTATGCTGTAAGATCAAGAATTGACAAATGGGACCTCATAAAATTACAAAGCTTCTGTAAGGCAAAAGACACTGTCAATAGGACAAAAAGGCAACCAACAAATTGGGAAAAGATTTTTACCAATCCTATATCTGACAGAGAGCTAATATCCAATATGTACAAAGAACTCAAGAAGAGAATCAAATAATCCTATTAAAAATGGGGTACAGTGCTAAACAAAGAATTCTCAACTGATAAATACTGAATGACTGAGAAGCACCTAAAGAAATGTTCAACATCCTTAGTCATCAGGGAAATGCAAATCAAAACAACCCTGAAATTCCTTCTCACACTAGTCAGAATGGCTAGGATAAAAGAATGAATAAAAGAAGGCTAGCTGAGTTTGCCATAAAGCGATCCAGAAAGAAAGAAAGAAAAAAGAAAGAAAGAAAGAAAGAAAGAAAGAAAGAAAGAAAGAAAGAAAGAAAGGAGAAAGGAAAGAAGAAAGAGAGAAAGAAAAAAAAGCCTATAGAACACCAAATAAATAGGATCAGGAAAGAAAATCTTCTTGTTACACAGTGATCAAAACATTAAATGCACAGAGCAAAGAAAGAATATTAAAAGCTGAAAGGAAAAAAGTCCAAGTAACATACAAAGGTAGACCTATCAGAAGTACATAAGCCTTCTCAACAGAAGAGCCTAGTTAGAAGTCATACAGACTCTAAGAGAACACAAATGCCAGCTCAGGATACTACACCCAGTAAAACTCTCAATGAACAGAGAAATAGTGAATAAAAACTGCATGGTATTGGTACAGAGATAGACACATTGATCAATGGAATAGAAAAGAAATAAAACCACACACATGGTCATTTGATCTTTGACAATGATGCCAAAAATACTCAATGGAAAAAAGAAAGCAGCTTCAATAAATAGTGCTGGTCTAACTGAATGTCTGTATGTAGAAGAATGAAAATAGTCCCATATTTATCACCATGTACAATGGTCAAGTCCAAGTGGATCAAGGACCTCCACATACAACCAGATACACTCAATCTAATAAAAGAGAAAGTGGGAAAGATCCTTGAACTCATTGGCACAGGGGGAAATTTCCTAAACAGAACTCCAATGCCTCATGTTCTAAGATCAAGAATTGATAAATGGGACCTCATGAAACTTGAAAGCTTCTGTAAGGCAAAGGACATAGTCAATAAGACAAATCGGCAACCTAAAGATTGGGAAAGCATCTTCAATAACTCCACTTCTGATAGAGGACTAATATCCAAAATATATAAAGAACTTAAGAAGTTGATCACCAAAAAATCCCAAACAATTAAATCATAAAATTGGATATAGCACTAAACCAAGAACTCACAACTGAAGAATTTCAAATGGCCTAGAAGCACCTAAAGAAATGTTAAAAAGTTCTCAGCAATCAGAGAAATGAAAATCAAAACAACTCTGAGATTCCACTTTACACCAATCAGAATGGCTAAGATCAAATCTTAGGTGACAACACATGTTGGAGAAGATGTGGAGACAGATAGACACTCTTCTATTGCTAGTGAGATTGCAAACTAGTATAACCATTCTAGAAATCAATCTGGAGATTCCTCGGAAAATTGGAAATAGATCTATCTGAAGACTATATACTGAAAAGATGTCCTACCATGCCACAGGGGCACCATGTTCATAACAGCCTTATTTGTAATAGTCAGAACACCTAGATGTCCCAAGACATAAGAATGGATATAGGAGGGGGGAGGCAACAGGGGTTTGTTCTTGTTGTTTTTGTTTGTTTGCTTGTTTTTTGGAGGGGAAACTGGGAAAAGAGAAATTTACATGTAAATAAAAAAAATATCTAATAAAAAAACTTCATAAAGAATAAAAAATGGAAATTACAAAAAAAAGAATGTATACAGAAAATGTGGTTCATTTATACAGTGGAATACTAATCAGCTACTAAGAAGAAGGACATCCTGAGTTTTGCAGGCAAATGGATGCAACTAGAAAGTATCATCCTGACTGAGGTAGCTCAGACCCACAAGAATGTGCATGGTACATACTCACTAATAAGTGGATGTTAGCAAAAAAAAAAAAAAAAAAAAGTACAGAAGACCCAAACTACAGTCCATAGAACTCAAAAAGGTCAACAAGCTGAAGTGCCCAAATGAGGACACATCAGTCCTATTTGGGAGAAAGAGAAGAAAGCAATCACAAGTAGGGAGGGAGAGAGGGACCTGGAAGGGAAAGTGAAAGGGAGGGCAGTGGAATGGAGGGGAAACCTGATTTGGTATTGGGTGAGGGAAAAGGACTGAAGCCCTTAGGGCCAGACAAGCTAGGGAAATAGGAGATTGGAGGACCCTCCAGAATGCACCAGAGACATGGGAGGTAAGAGACTCTCAGGAATCAAAGGGAGAGACCTTAGATGAAATGTCTGACACAGTTGGGAGAGGGAACTTATAGAGTCCACCTCCAGCAGGAAGACAGCAGGAAGAAGTGAGGGATGGGGTTGCCATCCCAAAGTCACATCTCTGAACCATAATTGTTCCTGTCTGAAAGAATTATAGGGATGGAAATGGAGAGGAGTCTGAGGAAAAGACAGTCCATTGACAGGCCCAAAGAGGGATCCAGGTCAAGGGATGTCCCAAGGCCTGACACTATTACTGAAACTATGGAGTGCTCACAAAAAGGGACATATCATGACTGCCATCTGAAAGACACAACAAGCAGCTGAGTCAGATGCAGATATTTCCACACAACCAATGGACAGACGTTGGCCCCTGTTGTTGAATTATGGAAGGATGAAAGAAGATGAGGAGAAGTGTGATCCTGTAGGAAGACCAGCAGTCTCAATTAATCTGAACCCCTGAGATTTCTCAAACACTGGACCACCAAGCAAAAAGCATACACCAGCTGATATGAGATCCCCAACACACACACAGTAGAGGACTTCCAGGTCTGTGTTCATTAAGAAATGATGCACCTATTCCTCATGAGACTGGAGGCCCCAGGGAGTTTAGAGGTCAGGTGGGGTGATGGATAGGTGCATCCCCTTGCAGACAGGAAGTGGGGAGTAGATGTGGGATGTGGAGCAGTCAGTGGGTGTATGGAAGGCAGGGAATGGAATATGGAGTGTAAGAAATAAATTAATTTATAAAAAATGAAAAAAATAAACAGAAAAATATATCATTTGTTCATTGCTTTATTAGTATTGTTTAACAGTCACTAAGAGCAAGCAATTTGGGGAATTAAATTGGTAAATAAAATCTAATACATTTAATTCCTGTAGAATATTGATTTCATTTAGTATCCTGTGGAGGCATTACAATGAGCATGACATGTTTAGCATGCAATATTTCTCACCTGCCCATAGTAGATTCCCCTTTCATGCATACTGCAAATGTAAAAGAAAATCTTTAGTAGATAGCTATGTCCTAACATTCCACACCAGGATATGAAGCAACAATATAACACTACATGTCCCATGTCTATATCTGTCTTGTATTGTTATAGTAGAATGTTACAGACTGGGATATTTACAAAGAGTACAATTTCATTTCACTACATGCTTCAAACCTGATAAGTATATCAAGATGCTGTACATGGCGGTTGATTAGATTTTCCTCCCCATTCTTCCACCACCTCCTCTTTCTTCTCAAATATTTTCTCCCATAAATTTACATTTGGTTCTTTAACCTAAGCTAACTTCAATTTTGCACTCTTTCTGTCTTAGTCTCATGGATGCTGGGAATACTGTATTGTGTCCCCATGTCACCATGGGGACACACACACACACACGCACACGCACACGCACATACACACACATTTTGATAACTAACAATTGTATCACATTTTGTGTTCACAAAGTCTCTTTTCCTACTGTACTTTTATTAATTCCATAGATAGTAATAATTATCATTGTCCAAATAGTAAAGGTGTGTTTTCCAAGTTTTAGGAAATTACATCACTTACTCTCACAACTACTATTTGACCTGCACATCAACTATTTGACCTTTACCAGCATACATCCATTCTTCCAAGTGTTTTACTCTCTGTGAACAATAAAGTTAATCAAGAAGCTGCTTTACACAAGATCATACCTCCTTGTTCAGATTGACTTTGTTCTAGAGATTGTCTATAAATTGTACATGGACCTTCAGACATGGCAATTCTGAAATATTCTAAAATCAACACTCAGCACAAACTTCACTGAGCTATATTTCAGCCCAGATTTCTCTCTGCATTTACCTAACTACCACAAATCCTACCATAAGCATCTTCTACAACAATTTGTCCATGAACAGGATTTATTTTGTTCACTTAGAGCCAAATCTAAAATAATGTTAGAATCAGGACATAAACCCTGTATTATTATGCCCTTTTATCTATTGAAAATTTGACCTCTGAGTCATTTTCTGGTAGTCATTGACTAGGAAACATGGGACACCACAGGTGGCCCTCACCTTTCTAGCTCTATCAAATGGACGAGGACTGATGCCACACCTAGAAAGTTAACTGTTTTTGAAAGCCCTTGACTATATGGCAAGTATTGTTTGTTGCCTTCTACCCTCAGTGAAATAACAACCAAGGATCTTCTGTATTGAATATTCACTTATGGAATTTTCTTTTATAGACATGAATAGACATCTTGTGTCAGTAATAGAAAATGTTTTTCCTTGTGAAGACATTAAGAGAGGGGACTTTAGGGACAAAAAACTAGGTGTTACAAGTGTGGAATATCTTTCTCTTCTCCATATAAGCTTCATTTGAGATGCTGACATTGAGGCAGTAAGTTAGAGTATGTCCCTCTGTCCCTTTATGGAAGTCCTCATGGACATATAGCAGTCCTATGAATCATTGGCTGCATGTCCTATAAATGTAGTGACAAGGGGAGAGGGTACTTAATACCACTAAGTGGATAATATAGCACTAACAGAAAGAATGCATCTGCTTCTGATTTATCACCTCCAATATCTCTTAAACACTTTGTTCTTGGACACATTGGTTGTAATTCAAAGTTGGAGTCAGAGCTCTCCATACCTTGTCCCACACCAGAGTTTCAAAAGTAGCAGAAATTATATGAAAGGGTGGATAGAGATTTTTTTTAAAAAAAAAAAAAAAAGGGAAGACAGAGAAAAGGGGGAATTGAGCAAGTTAGCGAGCTGGGGGAGAGGAAAGGACAGAGAGAGAGAGAGCAAGAGAGAAAGAGAGAGAGAGAGAGAGAGAGAGAGAGAGAGA